>QVTF01023061.1:0-272500 GCA_003573665.1 Oxygymnocypris stewartii
ATGAGGGACAATGTGGAAAAACTGCCTTCCCGAAACTATTTTATGCACAATTTTTTATTTATTTATTGTTCGTTTAAATAATTATTATTATTATTATTTTTTTATTATTATTAAATGTATATATATATATATATATATATATATATATATATAAATTTTTTATCATTTTTTTAATGTTACGCAGCATACAGGAATCCTGCGTTTTCAGGGCTGCTCACAACATCAAAAGAATGCACCAAAAAAACGATGCGCCCTTTTAATGGCCAACATTGACACGGCATGCTAAACCTTTTTTATCAGCTTGAGCATAGAGAAAAATGTGCAGCACAGTAACTTTAGTATAGGGACCAATTCGCACTATTAACTAGTTGCTTGTTAGCATGCCTGTTATTAACATATTGGCTGTTTATTAGTGCTTAAAAAGCACATATTCTGTATGACCATATTCTACATCCCTAAATTAATCCTAGCCAATACCTAAACTTAACTACTACCTTATTAACTATTAACAAGCAGCAAATTAAGAGTTTATTAAGGCAAAAGTCATAGTTAATGGTTTGTTAATATCGAGAATTGGACCTGAAAGTGTGACCAAAATCACTGTAATTGTTTTGCTTGATATCCATGAAAAAATACGTAAACATCCTTGAAACAAGATAGATTTAGAGCGGTTTATGCTCAAAACAACAAATAAAACAATTTGCCAAAAAGGAAAGAAAAATAATCTTAATTCATGCATAAATAGAACTATTTTCTGGAAGAAGAAAAAATGCTAATACTATTACACTGTGTGTATGTGTGTGTGTGTGTGTGTGTGTGTGTGTGTGTGTGTGTGTGTGTGTGTGTGTGTGTGTGTGTGTGTGTGTGTGTGTGTGTGTGTGTGTGTGTGTGTGTGTGTGTGTGTGTGTGTGTGTGTGTGTGTGTGTGTGTGTGTGTGTGTGTGTAAAGCAAATATTTCAATTCTGAAAGACAAGAGAAAAAAGGAAATATGATTAAGAGAAAGATGTTTTGCAGTGGATGTATGCGGGGGTGGGCGAGAGGTTGTTCTGGACAGGAAGCTGTCTGTCTGCTCTGGTCTGAATGAGCGATCTGTCCCAACAGCGTGGGGATTTGGTGGTTTGTGCTGTAATCGGATTGGTGTGGGGGTTAGTAGTTTTGTACATGACATGGCCAGCGGAGACCATCCTCCCTCCCCCTATATTTGAACTAATCCTGCTGATTGTAGGAATGCTCACTAATACACTCGATGCACAGCAGCACCTTGATTCATATGCATGGCAACAGTGTGGGGGTCTTCTGAAATGTTCACTGTTGAATTTTTGGTCAAATATAAATTGATGTTTTGTTTAATGTTTAATGGTTTCAACCTAAAATCACCATAACAAATCTGCCCCATTAAAAAGACACTAAGTGTTACTGGCTGCTTTTCAGTTGGTTTTGTAACTGGACAGAGTTTATTCTTTGTATAGTCATTATATGGAAATTTTTTACCGACAACTTGAGGATAAAGGCAAATATGTCAACTCGTGCTCTATAATTTTTCTGTGCCCCAGGCCTTTTCGGGATGGTTGCACATATGATGTTCACCACAGCTTTCCAGCTGGCGGTCCAGTTGGGTCCAGAAGATTGGAGACCTAAGACATGGGACTACAGCTGGTCCTATCTGTGAGTCACACACATGACACATTACAAATAAAAAAACAGTTTGTTTGTTTCTTTGTTTTTACATATTGTGGGTCCCATATACTTTCCATTGATGTATGGTTTGTTAGGATAGGACAATATTTGGAAGAGATACAACTATTTGAAAATCTGGAATCTGAGGGTGCAAAAAAATAAATAATAGACGATCACCTTTAAACATGTCCAAATGAAGTTATTAGCAATGCATATTACTAATCAAAATTTTAGTTTGGATTTATTCACAGTAAATTTACAAAATATCTCCATGGAATGTGATCTTTACTTAATATCCTAATGATTTTTGGAATAAAAGAAACATTTTGACCCGTACAATGTGTTGTTGGCTATTGCTACAAATATAGCCTACACGTGCTACTTATGACTGTTTTTTTTTTGTGGTCCAGGCTCACATATACTATGATATACTATGATGTTTGCAAACAAAGCTGACTGGTTTGAATACAATGCTTCAAACATCATACTATGAAAAATAGTAACCACTGCATGTCACGGTCCTGCTGGTGTGCCCTGACCGGCCACCAGATGTCTCTGTGTGTTGAGCACATGGTTTGTTGTTTGTTGTTGGTGCCATGTGCTCTCCTGTCTATTGTCTGCTCCCTCCCATCTTATTACCCAATCATTGTTTCAGTCGCTCCACCTGTGTCTCCCTCATTACCCTCATTTGTCTCTCTATTTAGCCTCCTGGTGTCTGGAGTCCTGTGCTGATCTGTTGTTTTACGTCGTGTGTGTTTCATGTTAGCCTGTTCTGTGGTTTACTGGCTGCATGCCTGTTTTTCTCCTTCGGAGTGGTTTTTGTTTATCTTTGTTTTATTTTGTTATTAAAAAGACGAGTTCTCCTACATTTGAGTCCTCACCTCATCTCTGCTCACGCACCCTGACAGAGCAAAAATAAATAGATTATTTAAAAAGATGAAAAACATTAAGAAACCGTGACAGCACCAAAAATATGCACATTTTTCATTATACATGTTGTACATTAACTACATATCTCGGTAATGTTTAAAAACAATTAATTAAAAAGTTTAAATTAAATACGATTGTATTTATTTGATCATGCTCCTCTATTCTTTCTGTTAGTCTGGCGTGGGGCTCGTTTGGCACCTGCATGGGCTCGGCAGTCACAGCTCTAAACCATTACACCAAAACCATCATTGAGTTTAAGTTCAAGAGGAGGACCATTGAGAAGAAGATCCTGGAGCTGGATGTGCCCGAAGACTTATGGTACATCACTTCATTGCAAGAGCAAGCAGACCAACACGCTGCCCTATATGTGAATGGCAGCGAACCAACCTGCTTCAACCCCACAATACTGGACAACTGGGACAGAGAATACTGCTGAACATTCACGAAGGACACTGCTCCTCTTCAACACTGACATTTGTGTGCATTTATATCATAGGGCTTACGTCAACAGAGCAGGATATGGACTTAACTAGCAGTGCTGCTTCTGCTCTAACAAGACTCAAGTTATTGTGAACCATATTCATATGCTGATAACTAATTTTAAATGAAAGTTCTGACAGTACTACTGTCAAAATCTTTAGTTAGTAGGTTACTTTAAAAATACAGTGAAGCAGTATTAAACAGTAACTTCCTCATGACAAAACCATGAAATTGGCACATTATTGTTCAAAAGTTGCTTTGTTTTGAAAGAAGTTTACCAATGCTGTATTTTTATTTGATCCAAAATACTGTGTAATATTAGGTTTTCATGAAAAGACAATTGTTTATAATGGAGTAACTCCAAGTAAATAACACTATATTGAGGAACGAGGCAAAACATTTTCTGTGGTGATCGACGGCATGCCACGTATGTTTGTTCTTGAACCCAGAGGATTACATTCTTTCATTCATTTATATTTTAAAATGAATTACTGTATATTTATCCATTTGAAATGTCATTATTTCTCATATGAACTTGACTGTTGGTGATTTTTTCAAGTCGTGTCACAGTGAGGTAAGGACGCCATCTTCTGGACTAACATTTCAGTGCCTCTGGCAGAAAGACTCCTGCAGTTCACGCTCCAGTGCCACATTTTACAGATTGATGTCAATGCCAACCGTCTTGTAGATGCACTTGTTATAGGATGAGTGAAATCCCTCAATCTCTTACGGGTGTAAAAGTGGGTTTCTGGATTAGTTCTGCCATTTGGTGGAAGGACATTGGTTACATTTTACTTGATATGGGTGATTCAAGCATATGTAGCGCTTCTTATTAAAATAATAATTAACCTGTCTATACTCATAATTATTAACTAACCCTCATACACAACATTTAGCCGTGTTCTCATTACCACGTAGCATCAACGCGCCCACTATTTTGACAGTTAAAGATCTATAAAACAAAGGCCTCCATTGAGTTTACCTTAACTAAAATGCTACTGTCAAAAAATCTGAAAAATCAGCCTACATCTCACTATTCCCACAATTCATCTATACGTAGTTTACTGTGTTAATAGATGGTCTGAACTGTAAATTACATAAAGATATTAGGCAATAGTGCAAAGGGAAATGTGATTAAATTAACAAAAGTGCATTTTTTACATTTCACTACTGATTATATCCTGTATAATTGAGTATGTGATGAATAAAAAAACCTTGACCTTAAAAGAACCTTGACCTTAAACATTGAATCACATTTTCATATAGCCTAATAATATGAAACTTGGGGTTTGTGGTTTTGTCAGTATATTAATATAACCTATTTCTCTGTCATCTGTGCAGCTGGTGATTTCTAAGTGTGTGTGTTCCCGTTATAACAGAGCTCAGGGGAACTGATTTGCATAAAGCTAAAAATATGAGGCACATGGTGCAGGTGTATCCTGAGCGAGAGTCGTGAATGTGCTGCATGAAAGAAAATGCAAATGTCAAGCCAAAGATTTTTAATTCCAGAATCAAAAACAAAAATTGAAGTAGGCTACAGTCTTTGTCAGATATAAAGTAGCCAGAATACAGAAATAAAGACAAAACATCTGATATTTTAATTCAGACGGTTTTTCAACACTGTGAAAATGAGATACTTTTCTTAGTGAATTTTGATCCCACTGACACTTCACATGAGAAATATGCATTATCCGTCCAGTCAGATGGCTCAATGGTCAGATAGCTGCTCATTTTGAAGGTTTTGTCTTGTTGTTTCTCAGTAGGACTGCTCCAGACTCCATCTGTAACAGAGCGACCATTGACTGACCAGGTGACGTGCACCAGAGCTACTGAAATATCCTCCGCCAGACACACGAGTGTAGCTTTCCTCTCCTTCAGAGCCTCAGCGGACGGAGACAAGAGAGTCAGAGCAGGAGGAGAGAGAGGAAAGTCTGGAGAAAACAGACTTCAGTAAATAAATGAATGACGGAATATAATATAATATAAATGTCACAACTTGCTATGTAAAACTTGTAAATGATAAATAGAAATTGAATACTGAATTATATCGAGCTTAATACTGAACTTATACTTATTTTGACACTAACCAGAAAATGACAAGTATATTAACAAAGAGAAGGACATTATAACTACCTTTATATGAGGCCTTTAAAAACATCTACAAACATCAGAATGATTTCTATCATAGAACTTAAAAACATATACACACTTCAGAATGATTTCTACCATAGAACTTAAAACATATACACACTTCAGAATGATTTCTATCATAGAACTTAAAAACATATACACACTTCAGAATGATTTCTACCATAGAACTTAAAAACATATACACACTTCAGAATGATTTCTATCATAGAACTTAAAAACATATACACACTTCAGAATGATTTCTATCATAGAACTTAAAAACATCTACAAACTTCAGAATGATTTCTATCATAGAACTTAAAACATATACACACTTCAGAATGATTTCTATCATAGAACTTAAAAACATCTACAAACTTCAGAATGATTTCTATCATAGAACTTAAAAACATATACACACTTCAGAATGATTTCTATCATAGAACTTAAACTAAACTCAATTATCATAGACTAAACTAAACTTCAGAATGATTTCTATCATAGAACTTAAAAACATATACACACTTCAGAATGATTTCTATCATAGAACTTAAAAACATATACAAACTTCAGAATGATTTCTATCATAGAACTTAAAAACATCTACACATTTAAGAATGATTTCTTTCATAGAACTTAAGTACAAATTTGAAATGTTATTTTGAAGATTAATTTTAAATAAATAGAGCATATATATTAATACAGAAAAATCTCAATTGTTCACTGCAAAAAATATTGTTATATGTGTTTTATTTGTCCAATGATAATAAAATACAAATAAATCAAAATAAATAATGTGTCTGAACAATAATCAAGAGTAAAACTCACCGATCACATTGAGTTTTGTTCCTTGGCCGAATACCACAGTGATACATTTCTCATCTTTACTCGAACAAAAACCTCCCTCAGTTTCAGAGACACGAGACACTGAACTAAAACATGAACTCAAACACGAGTCTTAACCCAAACTCTCTTCATTACTGCTCTTACAGAGATTAAGTGTCAGGATGTCAAGAAATAACTTCATAATCAAGCAGGGTTTTTTCATGAGGATTTCTATCTTAGAGATACAAGATAAACTGTTTGTTTTTAATCTTTTTTATCAGCTGATGTCATTCATGTTATTGTTCTGTTAGTATTGTTCATTTGTAGATGAGGTTTCCACGATTACTTGCAAAATAATCTGTTGTTAAGAACTTCAGGAAAGGGACATAATTTTCCAAATAAAAGTGAGCAAAGGAATTCCTTCACGATACTCTTCCATAAGTTCATAAGTGAAGGCTACATGAGAACGTCACTTCAACTGTGTCCTTTACACATTTAATTATAGAAACAGACACATTTTATTTTCAGATAATAAAAAAAAACTGTAAGGTCTTGGATCAAAAGCTGTTTTCATATTAGTTGTAATTGATGTTGTGGATTAAGCATCTCAAATATGGTTGTTCATTGAAAATAATGAACTCTATGTGCCTTAACTCTGAAATATTTATGCTTCTTATGGTCCTTGTTTGTATCTGGACAGTCACTTATCACTTTATGCTTTGATTAAATGTAAAAGAGCAGCTTGGACATTCTGCTAGATTTCTCCTTTTGTGCTCCTCAGAAGACAGAAAGTCCCGTGTCTTTGCTTTAGCGTCCTTCATCAGTAGATCCACGTGTTCAGGATTCAGTCTCTGACAACATAATAACATACTGTACAGCAATAAAAGACTTGTAATGTAGCACATACTAATATGTTATATGGTAATTTTTGTCCTATTTGGAGCTGTTGATTAAAAAATATATAAGATATGTATTTAATTACAAAACAGATAACTAAAGAAGTTGCGGAATATTCCCAGGAGCTGTCAGTTTTCATTAATGCATCATGAATCTGAGATGTGAAGTAGTGCTGTTTTCATCTGTTGTCAGAAGCAGAAGTGAATGTGAGCAGTGAGGAGGTTTTTGTCATGATGTGAATCACTGTGATACGTTCTCACTAACAGAGCTGTCCCATGTGTGACAGTAATACACTGCAGAGTCATCCACATCCACATTACTGATGATCAGACGATAATCTGATTGAGATGAATGTGTTGATGTGAATTTAGGAGCAGAGAAACCAGATCCATAACGAACTGAGCTCCAGCCATGATAAAATCTTAACACATGCTGAGGAACTCCTCCTGGAGTCTGTTTATACCATCTAGCAGCAGAACCAGTTACTGTCCCCAGATTACAGTCCAGTTCAGCTGTTTCTCCTTTACTGACTGTGATTAATGGACTCTGAGTCACTACAGTCACTCCACTGACACCTGCAGAATAAACACAACCTTTACATGAGATTGAGTGTCAAATCACTTTAAATCCTCAGATCTGATGAACACTTACAGGTCAGAAGAGTGAAGAAAGCGCAGGATATTGTGATCATCTTGTGATTTGGTGTTGATGTGTGAAGATGAGCAGTGCTGTAGAATAATGCTGAGATCAGATCAGAGAGAGAGACTTTAAGACGGTAAAGAGAAAGACCGCCCACCAAACACAACACACACTCAACACATCTGACACACACTCAACACATCTGACACACACTCAACACATCTGACTCACACTCAACACATCTGACACACACTCAACACATCTGACACACTCACTTCAGCACAGACCAGAATGTATTAATTTTGCTAAAGTGGATTATTTGTTTGTCACAATTTACTGTGATTAGGTTATCAAAACACATTACATTTACATTTTTGCATTTAGCAGACGCTTTTATCCAAAGCGACTTACATTGCATTCAAGCTACAGTTTCAACATTTTATCAGGTCTTGCTTTCCCTGGGAATCGAACCCATGATCTTGGCGTTGCTAGCGCCATGCTCTACCAGTTGAGGTACAGGAAAGTTAATTAAACTCAGGAAAATTCATTAAACATTAATTAATTAATCTACATAAAAAACACATTATATCTGTGAGGGGAGTTTTTCAAAAATATCCAGACTGCTTGTTTTCATTTAATAAGTAATGTATCTATCAAGTAAAAAAAAAGAGTCACTGATCAAAATGATAAAATACGGAGTTAATGGGTGTAGTAACATTATTTTTACCCTCTATTGCACTTTGGTTTTTTTGTCAGCTCTGTAAGCGACCATATTGAGGGAATTAGCATGTTTTCCAGAACATGAGACAGACAGTGATTGGCTGTCAGAGGCTCCTCCCACAAACCTCTCTTTAATAATCTCTGTTTCTTCTCTCTGTACAGCGCTTCATTAAACACTGAGAGTAGATCTATTCACACAGAGAAACATGCTGATCAAACTCTGTCTTCTCATCACTGCTTGCACATGTATGAACCTCAGATCTTTAAGAGATTAGTCTAAAGCATGTGTTTCCTCTCATTTTAATAGTTTCTGTCTTTTTCATGTGTCAGTGGTGTGATTGTGGTGACCCAGAATCCTCCAGTTCTCACACTGAGTAAAGGACAGACGGACACACTGGACTGTAATCTGGACACCGTCACTGATAGTGGTGCTCGATGGTATAAACAGATTCATGGAGGAGTTCCACAGTTTGTCTTAGTTTTCTACCATTCAAACAGTTCTCCTACGTACGGATCCGGCTACTCCTCTCCTAAATTCAACTCAGATCCCAAAACTAAATCAGATTATCGTCTGATTATCAGTAATATGGATGTGGATGACTCTGCAGTGTATTACTGTCACACATGGGACAGCTCTGCTAAAGAGGACGTATCACAGTGATCCACAGCATGACAAAAACCTCCTCACTGCTCACATTCACTTCTGCTTTCAGCCTGCAAACTCTCACATTAGATACTGTATGATATATGAATATAATCAAACACATTTACATAGAGCTGATTCTAACAGCAGGTGTTTCCTGTGTGTCAGGACTGAAATCTTCACAGATCACTGCGTCTGATAGAAGACGAACTTCAGCGCTCTGTTTTTAGATTTATTCAGAAGATTCATTAAAAAACACTTCAATTTATAGCATTATTATATGATCATTTCAAAATAACATTTGTCCTGTTGAATCAACACATGACTGACTTTCATGTTACTAGTGTTCAATAGACTGTTTTATCGATTATTGTTATATTAATATTTAATTTATTTCTATTTTTAATACATTAAATCATATAATTAAATGGTTTAGTATTGTAATTGCAAACATAGATTGTTTTTAATAGTACTTCAAAATGGACGTGATAAACTAATGATAAAATAATCATCTAAAACTTGTGCATATATGAGGACAGAAAGTAATCAGAAAAGTTTGATTAATATGCGGTTTATTTGAGTTTATAAAGCACAATAATGTACATTCAAACATAAAATGACATTCATTCAGAAAATTAAGCAACTAATACTTTATTTTTAATATTTTCTATCCATATTTTGTTCTACTCTATGCAAGCGGACTGAATTACTCTCACATAAATCAAGAGCAGATCCAGCAGTTCAGTCGCTGCAGTCAGATTTCTTGATGCTCTTTCTGGAGGTTTTTGAGGCAGCAGTCGCTTCACATGTCAGCTGTGTGTCTTTGTCCCACTCTGAGCTCTCGATGCTTAAATAACTGCTCATCTTGAACTTCTTATCAGGCTGCTGTTCAGCAGATCCAGTGAAGACGCCTTCAGTAACTGAGTTCCCGTTCACAAGCCAACGCACATCAGCAAAAGCCCCAGACATGTGACTGATGAGACACACCAGAGAGACTTTACTGGAGCTCAGCTCTTCTCTGGATGGACGGAGGATGTTCAGCTCAGGAGCAGCAGCAGCAGCATCTAAACACAAATCATCATCATCAACATCTGCAGAGAGACATTCATCTCCACCAGACAACTATATTACAGTCTGAATATGTATTTCAAACTTTATACATCTCGTCACACATCAACATCTGCAGAGAGACATTCATCTCCACCAGACAACTATATTACAGTCTGAATATGTATTTCAAACTTTATACATCACTTCACACATCAACATCTGCAGAGAGACCTTCATCTCCACCAGACAACTATATTACAGTCTGAATATGTATTTCAAACTTTATACATCTCGTCACACATCAACATCTGCAAAGAGACCTTCATCTCCACCAGACAACTATATTACAGTCTGAATATGTATTTCAAACTTTATACATCTCTTCACACATCAACATGTAAACAGTTGATCTTCTCTTACATTATTTAATAATTAGGTTACATAATTATTTGCTAAAATATAGAACATTGATTGTAAGTTTAATAGGTGCATCTGAAAAAAGCATGTTGGATTTTAGGATAAAATATATATGAAATATATTAAATTGTAAATATGTCAATTGTAAATGAGTAAATATTGCACGGTGTATATTTTAGGTGCTTTTTATATCATATTTAATCATCTTCGTGTCTTCACTAACTTATTTTCAATGATCGTACAGTTTGACAAATGATTTTTAACTAAACAATATTCCTTGTAGTTTATCAATTAATTCATAAAGATGAATGCATAATAATTATAATATAATTAACAAAACATAGTTTTAGGTCACAGATCGACCTCTCACATGCTGTTTCACCCATACTGTACATTAATAATTAATAAATTATTTTTTTTAAAGCACAAAGCTGTTGTTCTTTAAATCAGAACATGATAACAGTCTGTTCAATGCTATACTACTACTAATATCTGAATATAACACAAAAGAGATGAAAGTTAAAGCCGTAGTGAATGTTTTTCAGTATATTTTTCACGGGAGGTTCTGGATAAAACTGTCTGTGACTGAATTCACACGTTTAACTGTAAATGAACTATACTGTAAACACAAAATAATGAGTTTATATATCTACAACTAGTGGACTACATGTAATACAGTAAGAAATAAATATAATAACAGTGGAAAGATGACTTACCATTCACAATGAGTTTTGTTCCTTGTCCGAATACCACAGTGACACATTTCATATGTTCAGCCGAACAAAAACCTCCTCAGTCTGTGAAGAGACACAAACAGAAGTGAAACACTCACTCGAGCTCAGCTGACTGTGTGCTTTACACGTTTCATTGATGGAGAAATGATTCAGATTCAAACACAATCAGTCTTCATGTTAGTTGTGTTTGACTGCTGTGTGTTAAAGTGCTTTGAAACACAATCTCATATGTGGCTGTTGTTATCTGCAGGAGAATCCTGCTGTAGTCAATCACAGTGAATGAAGCTCATAAAGTCTCTCTGAACATGAACACATGGATCTACTGATGACGGCCGCTAAAGCAAACCCACGGGACGTTCTGTCTTCTGAGGAGCACAGAAGGAGAAATTTAGCAGAATGTCCAAGCTCCTCTTTTACATTTAATCAAAGCATAAAGTGATCAGTGACTGTCCAGATACAAACAGGACAAAAGAAAATATAAGAGAGGAATTATATTACGGGACAGATTATCATCTGTGATATGTTATTATTCATCATGAACCTGAGATGTGAATTAGTGCTGTTGTCATCTGTTGTCTAGAAGCAGAAGTGAATGTGAGCAGTGAGGAGGTTTTTGTCATGCTGTGAATCACTGTGATACCCCCTCACTAACAGAGCTGTCCCATGTGCTACAGTAATACACTGCAGAATCATCCACATCCACATTACTGATGATCAGCTGATAGTCAATATTTGACGGAGCTTTAGATGTGAAGCGGCTGGAGGAAAAACCATCTCCATATTTATCAGGAGCGCTGTGAGAGTGATAGTATCTCAACACAAACTGAGGAGCTGTGTTTGGAATCTGTTTATACCAGCTGACATAAGTGTAGTCCTTTTCAATGTTACAGTCCATAGACACAGATCTGCCTTTTTCTTCTGTCAGTATTGAAGGTTTCTGTGTGACCACTTTCGCACATCTGACAGCTGTAGAATTATAATGAATAAAATTAATTTCATTAACCTTGACATCCCTGAGAGAAGAACAAGTTTAGAGTGAAATGTGTAACTTACATGACAGAAGAGAGAGAATAACGCAGTAGAATATTATCAGCATCTCGACTGATGAACAGATTGAGTTTAGAGAAGAGATGAAGAGAATGAGAGAGAGAGAGATACTCATATAGAGAAGAGAAACTCTGAAAGAGGGAGGATCAGACTTCAGCCAATCACTTCATCCTAACGCTGCATGACTGCTGTAATATTCAGTTATTGCACTTATGGGGGGGAAATCATAATGTTTTCATTATTTCTCCAAAATGAATGTCAGTTTAATGACTAATTCTCGAAGTAACATAGTGAATTAAATGTATATGCTAATAATAATGTTAATTTGCACAAAAAACTAAAACAAATATTAAAACATGACTAATCTGATTTATAGTTTCAAAATGATGCAACTAAAATATTCAAATAAATATTGTTCATTGAGTTATTCAAACTTACACTCTTGAAAATGAAATTGTTTATTGGCATCGATGTTTCCATAAAGAACCTTTAACATCCACAAAATATTTCCACAAAAATTTCTTATAGTGGAGAAAGTTTCTTAAAGCATTTCATTATTTATTATTTATAATTTATTTATAACGATTCTTCTATATTGTATTTCTGCAAAATAAAAGCTTTATGAACCCCGTTAAACTCCAGAGCACCTGCAGGCCTGTAAGACCATAAATAACGAGAACAGAGAAACCTCACAATTTGCATAAAACTATAAATGTTATTATCGAGAAAGATCTTTGATTCTGATTCTGAAGGACATGTAAGCGATGCTCGGTGTCACATTTATTATAATACAGTATAAAGTATGATGTGCACAATGCATTGCACTTACAGTAACTAGGCTAGTTTTGTCTTCCTGGTTTGCTGTAATGCTGCATTAATCAATCTTTACATTATCTTGAATAGATTTGTTTGAAGGTTATAGTCAAAGCTGTTAAAGAATGTGAGGGACGAATGAACTAAGATGACAACAACACTAACTGAATTACACATGCAATATGATTTAGATGGTTTATATAAAAACAGTGTAGCATACAGTTTAAAACGCTTATACTGTGATAATGTGACTATTTTAAGCAGTATAGAGAACGTAACAACTGTATACTGCTACTAGTTTACATACTGTTTTAACAATAGTAGACATTACACAGAATCTTCATTTGTAAAACTGGCATAAAAAAAAATTATTGTAAAGATGCAGAAAGTCTTCTGTGAGGGGTAGGGTTTGGGTTTGGGTTAGGATTATCTTACAAAGTCTATAGCTATCTGTATATAAAACAATAGAAGTCTATGTAATGTCCCCATTTATAAATGTGTGTGTGTTGTTTTTTTGTTTTTTTTAGGTTGGCATAAATATATTTAGAAATTAAGAAATAAATATTAATTGTTTGATCATTTGAGTATATATTGCACATAGATGCTCCCATATAAATGTAAATGTACACACATATATGCACACATTCACTGAATGATTTAAAGCAGATTTCTAGTTCCCATCATGCTTTGCTTCTGACTGTTAAAGGAGTTGGATATTTGTACACACTTGGATATTTCTCTCCACTGTAAGCTCTCAAATCTACATTATTGTACACTATCTGCAGTATTGTATTGTTTAGAGTATTGGTATATTGCGCTTATTCAAGTTAAAGAATCTAAGATATAAGAGGCAGTTCACACAGAACGTGATTTTGCTTTAAAAAGTGAGACACGGGTAGAGAAATGGGGGAAAAAAATGCAAGACACGCTTTAAACAAATTTGCACTTTTTTTAACTTAAGTACAAGATTTTTAGAAGTACGTGTTGTACAAGATGCCAGACGTGAGAGAAATGCTGTGAGGTTACTCACTTATTAGCAGAGCTGTCACACGTCTGTCAAGAAACTGCAACATCCACATTTCCCAAATAACACACAGCACTGATTCTGACCAAAGCACATTTTACTAGTCAGGTTAATCTGTAGACCTCAGCAGTAAATTGATGTGCATTTAGCGTCAGATTTTCTTGTGATGTAATGTACAGCTTTGGCTGAGAATCCACACAAAAGCTCAAAACCAGGTTTAGGATTAAGATGCACAGAAATCAACCCTGTAGGAGGGACATAACATTATACCAATGGTCAAGAATGTCAAGAAATTTCAGTATTCAGAGCTATAAACATGATGAGAAGCTCCTTATGTAGTTTCACTGGTGACTCATTCTGCTGTAAAACAAGTCAAGATTAGATGGATACACGTAGTAGTTGTAAACTGTTTAATTTGCTTTAACTCTGAATTAAATGCTGTAGGATGGAGTGACGAGGAAGAGCCTTTTAGTGACTAGAGGTCAACCTCATGATTAAGATATGGTGGGATAGAGATAATTAGATCACATCAAACTATAGTTTAGTGCTGGAGGGGCCAACATCAGTCCTGGTGAGCCACATTCCTGCAGTGTTTTACTCCAGCCTTCATTATAAACTCACCTCCTGTAGCTTCAAACCTTTATACCTTGTTTAGCTTGTTCATGTGTGTTTGACTACTGGAGCTGAACTCTGCAGGACTGTGATTCTCCAGGATCGACGTTGGTCTCCCCAGGTTTAGACGTGAGTCACTCTATGGTCTTTTTTTTTTCTCTGCAAGCTAGTAAGACAATCAAAATTAAGTCCAGTTCCAACAAACTAAACAAACTTTTCTTTCTGGATGTGTAAACATCATGTCTTCCATTCTCTCTTGTATTGGCTGGGGTTGGTTGTGATATTTTTTAACATTTGTGTCATATTTATTTGGTCGGCCAATGTCTATGTTGTCCTGGTAGTCCCACAGAAGACTTGATAAATTGGTGAAGTGATTTGGAAATATGTAAAATATTATATAATCAACACTGAAGGAACTGAGTGTCCTCAAATGCAGCTTGTGTGTGCTTTGTTTCAAGAGAGCGTTGTGTTTTACTTTACTTTCTTTTATATTCATTCATTCGTTCATTCTTCATACATTTATTAAGTTATAATGATTTATTATTTAATATTTTTTATATTCCATTTAATCATATGATCATAATAATCATTATAGCCATTTATATCCCAGACAGTAACATAGCGTTAGCCCAGATCCACACTGGTTACTGTCTGAGATACTCCTATCCTTGATTCATTAATTATCAAGTCTATTCTATTCTATTATTTTTCCATTGTCGTTTAGTCTTATGACTGTGGTTTCAAGTGCTGTTTGTCTTCATGAATAAGCGATACGAGGGAATGTTTATGGAAACTCAAGGTTTATGGGATGTTGTTGTGGATCAGTTTGGTATAACACAATTGATGGATTTGTGTTCTTCAGACAAAGTCTGAGCAGTGAAACATACGCAACTAAGATTATATTCAATAAACTCTGCTCCTTTTTATCATCATTTCATCTCCTGCTTCTGCTCTTCACTGGCTTTTTCCTCAGTCAAAGTCTTAGCTGATAGAAGACTGTTAATACAATTTTGGGAACCAGGCAAGCAGTGTTGCCAACTGCTTCAATTGAAAGCTAGCTAAAACTGGTAGATAAATGTCAATAGATGACCTCATAATGGCAAATTCACTGATCTATATAAAGATAAATGTAGATCAGTGGGCAAGAGAAGATAAGCTTTGTCCAAGAAGTTGCTATATTTGTCCCTAAACTTTTGGAAAAAAGTCTCAAAAAGAATCTGGGGAAGTCGCTAAATTTCTGACAGGAAACAGTCGCTAATTTTCTGACAGGATCTGGCATCCGGGGCTGGATCTTAATTATCTGGTGTGGAGACATGATTTAACAACACTTAACAACATCTGTCAGCCAATCAGAACCTAGTAAAAAAGTAATATATTTAAAATGTATTTATTTCATACTAAGTGTAGTTCAAATCTATTAACATATTTATTGACATCAACTCTAAACTTTATTTGGAGTACTACTTGTGCACAATGCCCAAATATATAAAAATAATAATAATAATAATACATTTCTCAATATTGTGCCTCAAATGTGTTTTAATGTCACTATTAATAAAGATTGTATGATCTCTGTATAATATCAGTCTTTAAAAGCAGGATATTTAAAGTGTACCTGAAGTATACTTGCAATAGTTCCACTATAACACCGTTCAACTTTAGTTAGACTTCTGCACAATTAAAGTGCATTAAGTACAATATTAGTTGTTCCAATGTAGCAGACTCATGTACTCTCGTGAATGGTGGTGGAGACTGACCCGGAAGAGAAGAAATCATTGAATAAAGTCATTATTTTAGTTTTCTTTGTGCATTAAATCTATTCTCGTAGCTTCATAAAATTATGGTTGAACCACTGATGTCACATGGACTATTTTGAAGATGTCCTTACTACATTTCTGATTTCAGTTCCCTTGCTGTCTATGGAGGATTAGAAAGCTCTCGGATTTCATCAAAAATATCTTAATTTGTGATGAATGAAGGTCTTCCAGGTTTGGAACGACATGAGGGTGAGTAATTAATGACAGGAGTTTTGGCTAAACTATACCTTTATGTACATAAATATGTAAATGAATTGTAATCTTTACAGACTGTTGCCCTTTATGTGAATACATTTAATTTGTCAAAAAAAATTATATTAATGTTTGTCCATATTTTTGAATGTAAGAGCATTAGAAGCTGAAGATGTTTCATGTTTTTCATCTGTTGTCAGGAGCAGAAGTGAATGTGAGCAGTGAGGAGTTTTTTGTCATGCTGTGAATCACTGTGATACGTGCTCTTTAGCAGAGTCGTCCCATGTGTGACAGTAATACACTGCAGAATCATCCACATCCACATTACTGACTGACAGATGACAGTCTGACTTGGTTGGATAAGACACTGTAAATTTAGACGAGGAGAATCCAGATCCATATTTAGGAGAGCTCCAGCCGTGATAAGAGTTTAAAATGAACTGAGGTGCTTCTCCTGTGACCTGTTTATACCAGCGTGCACCATCAGTAGAGCTGCCTGTGTTACAGACCAACGAGAGCGTTTCTCCTTTACTGACTGTGATTGATGGAGGACTCTGAGTCACTACAGTCACTCCACTGACACCTGCAGAATAAACACACAACATCAATGATACACAACACTCATATCTGACATATTCATGAGCATCTGTAACTGCCGTCTAGAGACGTCTTACATGACAGAGTGATGATGAGGAGGATGAAGATGGTCAGCATGTTGTGAGTGTGTAATGTGATGTGAACAGAGGAGAACGATCAGAGACGAGCTTTAAGAGACTGAAGAGAAAGAAGAGGGAGGTGCCTCTCAGACACATCATCATCTTTCATCATCATATTATACATCATCAACAGTCATCACTGGATGATTGACAGACAGTTTATTTACATAAACACATTTATTCAAATACTAAGCTCACTTTTTTATGTCTTTTTTTAGTCTTCAAACATACTGTGTCTTTTATAAGAGGACTGGATCTTTAGTAATCGTTTGCCAGTCTTTTTTATTCATTTATTTATTCTTGTTCATGTATAGTTTCCTGATCATTTATTGTTATGCTCTTGTCTGGTTGGATGAACATCAAGTGAATCGATAAAAAGAGCTCAGAGAAACTGATCATTTACATAGAGCTGATTATGAGAGCAGGTGTTTCCTGTGCGTCAGGACTGAACTTCCTGTCCTGAAGAAAATCTGCACAGATCACTGCATCTGATACAAGACAAACTTCAGCACTGTGTTTTTAGATCTATTCAGAGGATTCATTAAACATCTCTTTAATTAATAGCATGATTAATGATCATTTCAAAATAACATCTGTCCTGTGAAATCAGCAAATGACTTTGACTTTCAGAACTAGTTTCTAGAGTTCATTGTATTGTTTTATTGATTGTTATTATTTTTCATATTGAATTCGTTTCTATGTTTAATAAATTAAATGATATTATTAAAATTGTTCAGATAGGGTGAATTCGGGTAATCTGGGACACATTTTTTCCTGTTCTAACAAAGTTTAGTCAACGGGACTTTTACTATAACTTTATCATGGATGTCATGTGACTGAAATCACTTGATGGAGGAGATTCCACAGAAAGGGGCAGGGCTCTTGTCAATCCAGAAGATCCCCTGAGAAATGCATGACAAGGTCAGCGACGTAGGATTCTGACTATATTAATGTCAAGGACATAAATCTGTCATAAATAACACAATGTTCCTAATTGTTGTCAAATTATGTTTGTGGTCTATTCAAGCAACAATAAATGTATTGAAAATGTGTTTTAGTTTTTTTCTTCCAAACATTTTTTTGTTGTCCCACATTATCAAACATGATTGAGAATGTGGGACAGCATGCTTTGGGTAATCTGGGACAGTCTTCAAATGGGGAAAATATGAATTTATGGACTTTATAAGTCTAATGACAAGGGCCAATATATGCCCTAATGAGAAATGGGTGTTAATGCTGGAGGTTATTACATTAGTATAAGTTCACAGTAGCTAGCAGCTAGCTAAACCAGCTAGTTAGAGAGATGCTACAGAGATGGAATCTGGAAAACGTATTCAAATAGCAAGCAAAGGTCTCAGGATGAAGGAAACCATTTCATTTCCCAAAGTCCCAGTTAGTTTAGGATATACAACGGTTCAAATCACTGAGCAGGAGGGGAATCTGTGCCTAGGCCAGTTGACAATGTTCTACACAAATGCACACATATACACACACACACACATACACACATACACACATACATACACACACAGTCAGCTAACATATGAAAATATTCATGGCCTTTAATTAACTCAATGAACTGTATTACAGAATACTATGGCACAAAAGCGTCAGGAAAAGAAATGGCAACAGAAAAAACGAGGAAGAGAGAGAGAGAGAGAGAGAGAGAGAGAGAGAGAGAGAGAGAGAGAGAGAGAGAGAGAGAGAGAGAGAGAGAGAGAGAGAGAGAGGGAGAGGGGGGGGGATGAGAGAAATACGAAGAAGCTATGAGAGTAGAATGAAGGGAGCTATCGGTGATATTGTGTTTGGCATGTATTAAGTGCCATATAGTTTAGTCCTAAATCATATGTCCCAGATTACAAAGTGACCTGTCCCAGATTATCAAATTGAGGCAGAATTATTATTTTTTTGGCACAAAAACACTAATAGGTGTGGCATGCCTCTTCTGGGTATAATATTTACATTCTTTCTTTTGATGTGGTTAGAAAACATCTTAGGGACACCCAACACAACACACACTCAACACATCTGACACACATCTGACACACACTCAACACATCTGACACACACTCAACATCTGACACACACTCAACACATCTGACACACACTCAACACATCTGACACACACTCAACACATCTGACACACACTTAACACATCTGACACACACTCAACACATCTGACACACACTCAACGCATCTGATACACACACACTCACTTCAGCACAGACCAGAATGGATTAATCTTGCTAAAGTGGATTTTTTATTCGTTGCAATTTACTATGATTAGGTTTTTAAAACACATTAAACATTAATTAATTAATCTACATGAAAAATACATTATATATATGAGAGGAGTTTTTCAAGAATATCCTGACTGCTTGTTCTCATATAATAAGTAATATATCTATCAAGTTTCAAAAAAGAGGCACTGATCAAAATGATCAAATATGGAGTTAATGGGTGTAGTAACATTATTTTTACCCTCTATTGCACTTTGGTTTTGTCAGCTCTGTAAGCGACCATATTGAGGGAATTAGCATGTTTTCCAGAACATGAGACAGACAGTGATTGGCTGTCAGAGGCTCCTCCCACAAACCTCTCTTTAATAATCTCTGTTTCTTCTCTCTGTACAGCGCTTCATAAAACACTGAGAGTAGATCTATTCACACAGAGAAACATGCTGATCAAACTCTGTCTTCTCATCACTGCTTGCACATGTATGAACCTCAGATCTTTAAGAGATTCAGTCTAAAGCATGTGTTTCCTCTCATTTTAATAGTTTCTGTCTTTTTCATGTGTCAGTGGTGTGATTGTGGTGACCCAGAATCCTCCAGTTCTCACACTGAGTAAAGGACAGACGGCCACACTGGACTGTAATCTGGACACCGTCACTGATAGTGCTGCTCGATGGTATAAACAGATTCATGAAGGAGTCCCACAGTTTGTCTTAGTTTTCTACCATCCAAACAGTTCTCCTACATACGGATCCGGCTACTCCTCTCCTAAATTCAACTCAAATCACAAAACTAAATCAGATTATCGTCTGATCATCAGTAATGTGGATGTGGTTGACTCTGGAGTGTATTACTGTCAGACATGGGACAACTCTGCTAAAGAGCACGTATCACAGTGATTCACAGCATGACAAAAACCTCCTCACTGCTCACATTCACTTCTGCTTTCAGCCTGCAAACTCTCACATTAGATACTGTATGATATATGAATATAATCAAACACATTTACATAGAGCTGATTCTAACAGCAGGTGTTTCCTGTGTGTCAGGACTGAAGAAAATCTTCACAGATCACTGCGTCTGATAGAAGACGAACTTCAGCGCTCTGTTTTTAGATTTATTCAGAAGATTCATTAAAAAACACTTCAATTTATAGCATTATTATATGATCATTTCAAAATAACATTTGTCCTGTGGAATCAAAATTATTATATTAATATTTAATTGATTTCTATTTTTTAATACATTAAATCATATAATTAAAATGGTTCAGTATTGTAATTGCAAACATAGATTGGTTTTAATAGTACTTCAAAATAGATGTGATAAATTAATGATAAAATAATCATCTAAAACTTGTGCATACAGAAAGTAATCAGAAACGTTTGATTAATATGCAGTTTATTTGAGTTTATAAAGCACAATAATGTACATTCAAACATAAAATGACATTCATTCAGAAAATGAAGCATCTAATACTTTCTTTATTTTTCATATTTTCTATCCATATTTTCTTCTACTCTATGCAAACAGACTGAATTACTCTCACATAAATCAAGAGCAGATCCAGCAGTTCAGTCGCTGCAGTCAGATTTCTTGATGCTCTTTCTGGAGGTTTTTGAGGCAGCAGTCGCTTCACATGTCAGCTGTGTGTCTTTGTCCCACTCTGAGCTCTCGATGCTTAAATAACTGCTCATCTTGAACTTCTTATCAGGCTGCTGTTCAGCAGATCCAGTGAAGACGCCTTCAGTAACTGTGTTCCCGTTCACAAGCCAACGCACATCAGCAAAAGCCCCAGACATGTGACTGATGAGACACACCAGAGAGACTTTACTGGAGCTCAGCTCTTCTCTGGATGGACGGAGGATGTTCAGCTCAGGAGCAGCAGCAGCAGCATCTAAACACAAATCATCATCATCAACATCTGCAGAGAGACATTCATCTCCACCAGACAACTATATTACAGTCTGAATATGTATTTCAAACTTTATACATCACTTCACACATCAACATCTGCAGAGAGACCTTCATCTCCACCAGACAACTATATTACAGTCTGAATTTGTATTTCAAACTTTATACATCTCGTCACACATCAACATCTGCAGAGAGACCTTCATCTCCACCAGACAACTATATTACAGTCTGAATATGTATTTCAAACTTTATACATCTCTTCACACATCAACATCTGCAGAGAGACCTTCATCTCCACCAGACAACTATATTACAGTCTGAATATGTATTTCAAACTTTATACATCTCTTCACACATCAACATCTGCAGAGAGACCTTCATCTCCACCAGACAACTATATTACAGTCTGAATTTGTATTTCAAACTTTATACATCTCGTCACACATCAACATCTGCAGAGAGACCTTCATCTCCACCAGACAACTATATTACAGTCTGAATATGTATTTCAAACTTTATACATCTCTTCACACATCAACATGTAAACAGTTGATCTTCTCTTACATTATTTAATAATTAAGTTACATAATTATTTGCTCAAATATAGAAAATTGATTGTAAGTTTAATAGGTGCATCTGAAAAAAGCATGTTGGATTTTAGGATAAAATATATTTTAAATATATTAAATTGTAAATATGTCAATTGTAAATGAGTAAATATTGCACGGTGTATATTGTAGGTGCTTTTTATATCATATTTAATCATCTTCGTGTCTTCACTAACTTATTTTCAATGATCGTACAGTTTGACAAATGATTTTTAACTAAACAATATTCCTTGTAGTTTATTAATTAATTCATAAAGATGAATGCATAATAATTATAATATAATTAACAAAACATAGTTTTAGGTCACAGATCGACCTCTCACATGCTGTTTCACCCATACTGTACATTCATAATTAATAAAAAAAAAAATTAAAAGCACAAAGCTGTTGTTCTTTAAATCAGAACATGATAACAGTCTGTTCAATGCTATACTACTACTAATATCTGAATATAACTCAAAAGAGATGAAAGTTAAAGCCGTAGTGAAAGTTTTTCAGTATATTTTTCACGGGAGGTTCTGGATAAAACTGTCTGTGACTGAATTCACACGTTTAACTGTAAATGAACTATACTGTAAACACAAAATAATGAGTTTATATATCTACAACTAGTGGACTACATGTAATACAGTGAGAAATAAATGTAATAACAGTAGAAAGATGACTTACCATTCACAATGAGTTTTGTTCCTTGTCCGAATACCACAGTGACACATTTCATATGTTCAGCCGAACAAAAACCTCCTCAGTCTGTGAAGAGACACAAACAGAAGTGAAACACTCACTCGAGCTCAGCTGACTGTGTGCTTTACACGTTTCATTGATGGAGAAATGATTCAGATTCAAACACAATCAGTCTTCATGTTAGTTGTGTTTGACTGCTGTGTGTTAAAGTGCTTTGAAACACAATCTCATATGTGGCTGTTGTTATCTGCAGGAGAATCCTGCTGTAGTCAATCACAGTGAATGAAGCTCATAAAGTCTCTCTGAACATGAACACATGGATCTACTGATGACGGACGTGACAGAACATTTATCCATGTGTGAACATTCAGTAGCAAAACTGATGACACAGCAGTCAGAGTCTCAGGATGATATGAACGGTAGCACAAGTGATTATGTGTTTTGGAAAATGAATCCTGGTAGCGGGAGACAAAGAGGAATTGGAGGGGGAAATCAAAATGATGAGGTCAAAGGTCATTTGTTCCAGATGAAATACAAAGCACTATAGTGGACCATGTTCTTGTGCATGCGCTGACCTATAAGTTGGCCTCAAGGTTTCAATACTACTTACACATACAATATAACAATTACACAGCAGCAGTACATTCTCTCAAGAAAGAAACTCGTATTCTTGAGCGCAAATGGAGAAAAACTAACTTGGAAGTCTTTAGAATTACGTGGAAAAACAGTGTGTCCAGCTATAGACAGACTCTAAAAGTTGTCAGGAGGACTAAGCATATCCGCAAACTCATAGACAATAACCAAAACAATCCAAGGTTTTTATTTAGCACAGTGGCTAGATTAACAAATAAACAGATGTCACCCGATCTAAATATTTCCTCACAGTTTAACAGTAATGACTTTATGAATTTTTGTACTGAAAAAATAGATAACTAGATTATACAGCGTCTAGTACTTCAGCTTCATTCATCGCACCCAAAAGAAAAACGTCATTGCTTTACAACTATAGGACAGGATGAGCTAAATAAACACATCACATTTAATACATCTAAACCAACAACATGTTTATTAGATCCTGTACCCACTAAATTATTTAAAGTGTTGTTACTTGTAGCAGAGGAATCACTTCTCAATATTATGAACTCCTCGTTATCTTTAGGTCACGTCCCAAAACCATTTAAGCTGGCGGTTATTAAGCCTCCTATTAAGAAACTCTCTCCTCTCCATCTGTGGCTGGTGTGTGATGAGCGCCGTTGTCCTGTGGCAGCCGTCGCAATCATCCAGGTGGATGCTGCACACTGGTGGTGGTTGAGGAGAGACCCCCCAACATGATTGTAAAGCGCTTTGGGTGTACAACAATACACATCATTCATTCATTCATTCAAACCAAAAACTAGATCCTTGTGAACTGGCAAATTACAGACCCATTTCAAATCTTCCGTTTATGTCGGTTTTGTTTTAAAAAAAAGTTGTGCCTGCTCAATTGTGCTCCTTCTTGCAAAAAAAATTATATCTCTGAAGAATTTCAGTCAGGTTTTAGGCCCTGCCAAAGCACAGAAACTGCGCTTGTTAAAATGACAAATGACTTACTTCTTGCGTCAGACCAAGGCTGCATCTCGTTGCTAGTTTTACTTGATCTTAGTGCTGCGTTCGACACTATAGATCATGACATACTCATAGATCGATTACAAAACTATACAGGTATTCAAGGGCAGACTTTAAGATGGTTTAGATCCTACCTGCCCGATCCCTACCACTTTTTTTATTTAAAGGGGGAGGCATCTCAATTATCACCAGTAAAGTATGGAATACCACAAGGATCTGTCCTAGGTCCTCTGCTATTTTCAATATACATGTTGCCTCTTGGTAATATTATTAGAAGATATGGGATTAATTTCCATTGTTATGCTGATGACACAACTATATATCTCAACAAAACCAGATGAAACTTCTAAATTATCTAAGCTCACGGACTGTGTTCAAAATATAAAAGATTGGATGACCAATAATTTGCTCCAATTAAATCCAGATAAGACAGATATATTACTTATTTGACCTAAAAACAGTACACAGAATCTCTTGGATCACAATTTGCAACTAGACGGATGTACTGTTACTTCCTCTTCAGTCAAAAATCTGGGTGTTATATTAGACAGCAACCTATCTTTTGAAAATCATATTTTCAATGTTACAAAAACAGCATTCTTCCATCTTAGAAACATTGCCAAGCTACGGAACATGTTAAGTGTTTCTGATGCAGAAAAGTTAGTTCATGCATTCATGACCTCTAGACTGGACTATTGTAATGCACTGCTAGGTGGTTGTCCTGCATCCTCAATAAACAAGCTGCAGATAGTACAAAATGCTGCGGCTAGAGTCCTTACCTGGTCAAGAAAATATGACCATATTACTCCAATTTTACAGTCTCTGCACTGGCAACCTGTTAAGTTTCGTATAAGTGAAAAAATATTATTACTTGCCTATAAGGCCCTAAATGATTTCGCTCCTGCGTACCTAACTAATCTTCTATCACGCTACAATCCAACCCGCTCCCTAAGGTCGCAAAACTCTGGACTCTTGGTAGTACCTAGAATAGCAAAGTCCACTAAAGGAGGTAGAAATTTTTCATATTTGGCTCCCAAACTCTGGAATTGCCTTCCTGATAACGTTCGGGGTTCAGACACACTCTCTCTGTTTAAATCTAGATTAAAGACACATCTCTTTATCCAAGCATTCATATAATGTATCTCATAATCTTGTACTGCAGGTATATCTGATCAAACGCACATTATTATGCTTTAGCTTGGGTTGAACAGATAATTTCATCCAGGGTTGTTCCTGGATGGAACAACATCTACGCTAATTGTCTTTATTTGTTTCTCTGTTTCTGGATTTACATCCCGTGGTAGTTAGGAATTACACAAGCTTCAGTCTGGATCCAACCCTTAAATGATCTGAGATGACCGAACACCTGACAAGAGATGATAACAACCCCTCGGAGGACCTCAGAGGAAGCCAACCATCAGCGATTATACTGACTTAACCAAATTTTGCCATAAGTTAATTATATTGAGTTTCTACAATGTAAATCTATTTTAGAAACTTAATATCCTTTGAAATTGCTTTGCAGCGATTTTATCGTAAACAGCGCTATTCAAATAATCTTGAATTTAATTGAATTGAATTGAATTGAATTGAGTTCTTCAGATGAGACAACTTTCATTATTATATGTACAGTAAATATTGTAACACATGTTGTACATCCTCAAACTCATTACTGTTGAATTGATTTACTTTATTGATGTACTCTATTTGTGAAGAACTGAGAGACGACTGTCTAGGCGAGGCAGAGAAGTCTTTTCTCAGAAGGCTAAGAAACTGAGATAATAAATAAGGAAACTACCAATATTGTAATGCAATGTGGCAGAGGATGCTGAATGAATTAATTTATTTATTTAACTATTTATTCATTATTTACATATTTATTTCTATAAAGTAACTGACAGTATATTCCAGTATATTCAGTTGTTTGGTCTTTGAACTTTTCCCTGTAGTGCTTTTCATCTACTGTAAGATCTCTTTACATTAGTGTAATGACAGTAAAGGTTTAAAGTTTATTGCTGAATTGTACTGTATCTGCACCCCTATATTTATACTTTATACTGTAACAGTCATTGACTAGCAAAAGGATTTCTAATTCCCAAAATGTGGTTTTAGTAACTGTGTTTAGAATTGATCTCACCGGTGTTTTCTAGTCAGGAAAATAGTCTGAGTAATTGACAGGTTTGTGTATCGTCTGAGGCCAAAGATTGACAAAAGAGACAAAAGAGAACATGTTTTTGACTAAACTATTTGATTTTGACCTGGAAGTTTGAAGTTTGCACAAGTTGGTGTGTAGTTTTGTTTATAGTTGTGAGAAAATTGTGAATTGTTTCATGAATTGTGTGTTAGCAATCGAGAAAAAACTGTAATACAGCAATTAAAAATATATTTGGTCTTTTCTATAGAATATTTTGTAATAATCAATGATGTAAATGGGATCTTATAACATTGAATAAAATTCTTACAGTGTGTTACAAAATTACATTTATGCATTTAGCAGACACTTTTATCCAAAGCGACTTACATTCAGGCTAAACATTGTTTTGTCAGTATGTGTGTTCCTGGGAGTTGAACCCACGACCTTTTGCGCTGCTAACGCAATGCTCTACCACTGAGCCACAGAAACAATGGATTAAATTACATGTTACATGAAAGTGTGTTTGTGAAGTAGAGTCACAGCTCATCTTTTAGAAGAAATACTTCTCTGGTGCACATCTTTTCTTTACCTTTTATCGGATATGCTAAATATTTCCTTAGTATGGAATATAAAACAAACCTCCAAAGTAAATTTACACATGTAACCATCAAAATATTAATTTCACTGTTTAAAGTCCCTTTACTTCTTAAGTAAAGTGAATTAATATTAAACTAAATAAATATATCCATTCCAGCATGCCTCCAGGTGGCTGGTTCATCACTATAGGCTTCCAGTCATGTGTGTGTAATTTAAATATATACTATCATGGCATCTACTATTATATGCAATCATGATTCATGGCACAACTGTAAAAACTGTCCGTATTGAAGTCAAGACCATGCGACGTGTGTTAAAGCAGAAGTGAATGTGAGCAGTGAGGAGGTTTTTGTCATGCTGTGAATCACTGTGATACGTACACACTAGAGCTGTCAAATGTGCTACAGTAATACACTGCAGAATCATCCACATCCACATTACTGATGATCAGCTGATAGTCAAAATTTGACGGAGCTTTAGATGTGAAGCGGCTGGAGGAAAAACCATCTCCATATTTATCAGGAGCACTGAGAGAGTGATGGTATCTCAACACAAACTGAGGAGTTGTGTTTGGAATCTGTTTATACCAGCCGACATAATAACCCTCATACTTTTCAATGTTACAGTCCATAGACACAGATCTGCCTTTTTCTTCTGTCAGTATTGAAGGTTTCTGTGTGACCACATTCACACATCTGACAGCTGTAGAATTATAATGAATAAAATTAATTTCATTAACCTTGACATCCCTGAGAGAAGAACAAGTTTAGAGTGAAATGTGTAACTTACATGACAGAAGAGAGAGAATAACGCAGTAGAATATTATCAGCATCTCGACTGATGAACAGATTGAGTTTAGAGAAGAGATGAAGAGAATGAGAGAGAGAGAGATACTCATATAGAGAAGAGAAACTCTGAAAGAGGGAGGATCAGACTTCAGCCAATCACTTCATCCTAACGCTGCATGACTGCTGTAATATTCACAGTTATTGCACTTATGGGGGGGAAATCATAATGTTTTCATCATTTATACAAAATGAATGTCAGTTTAATGACTAATTCTCGAAGTAACATAGTGAATTAAATTTATATGCTAATAATAATGTTAATTTGCACAAAAAATACTAAAACAAATATTAAAACACGACTAATCAAAGCATCTGATTTATAGTTTCAAATGATGCAGCTAAAATATTCAAATAAATATTGTTCATTGAATTATTCAAACTTACACTCTTAAAAATTGTATTATTTGGATGATTTATTGGCATCGATGTTTCCATAAAGAACATTTAACATCCACGAAATCTTTCCACAAAAAGTTCTTATAGTGGAGAAAGTATCTTAAAGCATTTTATTATTTATTTATAACGGTTCTTCTATATTGCATTTCTGTGAAAACCCCCCTTTATGAACCCCGTTAAACTCCAGAGCACCTGCAGGCCTGTAAGACCATAAATAACGAGAACAGAGAAACCTCACAATTTGCATAAAACTATAAATGTTATTATCGAGAAAGATCTTTGATCTTATTCTGAAGGACATGTAAGCGATGCTCGGTGTCACATTTATTATAATACAGTATAAAGTATGATGTGCACAATGCATTGCACTTACAGTAACTAGGCTAGTTTTGTCTTCCTGGTTTGCTGTAATGCTGCATTAATCAATCTTTACATTATCTTGAATAGATTTGTTTGAAGTTTATAGTCAAAGCTGTTAAAGAATGTGAGGGACGAATGAACCAAGTAATGAACCAAGATGATAACAACACTAACTGAATTACACATGCAATATGATTTAGATGGTTTATATAAAAACAGTGTAGCATACAGTTTAAAACGCTTATACTGTGAAAATGTGACTATTTTAAGCAGTATAGAGAACGTAACAACTGTATACTGCTACTAGTTTACATACTGTTTTAACAATAATAGACTTTACACAGAATTGACTGCGTAGTTTCTGCAAACAAATTACTTTTGTAGCAGAGTCAGTCTTCTTCAGACACTAGATGACGCTAAATCACTAAAATAATAATAATTCATGACGCACGGGGACTTTTATTGTGTAAACAGCGTCGTGACTCGTTTTCTTGTCGACACGGGAAATATATCCATGTAATGATGATTTAGGAGTCAGTCGATTTAAAACAGAAATATGTGCTCTCGTTTTGATGAAGTAATTTCAGGTTAAGCGGTCGCTGCGATGTGTTTATTGCTCGGTGCGACAGGAGCTGGAAAAACACTTTTACTGAAGCGACTACAGAATATCCTTCAGCAGCTTAACGTTAACTGTGTTAAGTTAACACTTAACTTAGATGTGTTAAGTTAACACTTAACTTGGATATATTGCATGTGGTGCTTCTCTTAATGTAGTTCAGTTCTGTAGTTTGTGCTGCAGGTGTTATTAAACACTGCTGATCTGCTGTTATGAGTATGTTTTCTTTATCCTGACTAACAGTTGTGTCAGATGGGAGCACGGGCGGATTTGGGTGAAGCGCCTGTCACGCTGCCCACGGTGAGCTGCTTCTGCCGCGGGTCCCGCTCAATAATGATGCCCTGACAGCAAAACAAAGCTTTTCTAAGATTTCAGACAATATATGAGATAAACAGTGTGTCTGAGAGATAAAATAAATCAGATTGTGTTGCAGTCACACATATGTTGAGAAGTCCCTGGAACGGAGGATGATTTTTAGTTTAGTTTAATAATCTGTAAACATGCTACCAGGATTAATATATTTAAGGTTTTAGTACATTACGTCATCTTAAATGTACAATTGTACACAAAAAGGATATATATATATATATATATATTACAATATTTTATTAATGTGCATTTTTACTGATATAACTGATAATAAAGGTAAAAAATACGCTGACAATTCAGAAAAAAAGTTTGTTTGTGAAAATAAAACATTAATATTGTGTGTGTGTGCCATAGCCATATTTTGGGGACAGATTTGTTCCCAAAAGTTAGATAAACCTGTCAAAATCTAAAAAAATCTGCCCTTTGGGGACAGAAAACTGGCCCAAAACATTTTTTTTATTGTAAAAATGCAGAAAGTCTTCTGTGAGGGGCAGTGTTAGGGTGTGGGTTAGGATTATCTTACAAAATCTGTAACTATCTGTATATAAAACAATAGAAGTCCCCATTTATATAATAAGTCACGTTTATAAGTAATGTCCCCATTATACTGTAGCAGTAAACGTGTGTTTTTTTTAGGTTGGCACCAACCTCACAGACCTGATCCTCCAGAAGAGGAAGATAACGGTTCGAGAGCTGGGAGGCTGTATGGGGCCCATTTGGCCAAAATACTACTCAGATTGCAGATCTGTTATAGTGAGTGTCAGAAGTTCACTCTCCATCAGCTAGCAGTCCATTTTGTGTTTGCTTTACAAGAGAAGGTCCATCTGAGTTTACCCTGTGACATTTCAAGAAAAAAATATGAATAAAATTAAGAAATATGAAGTTAAATGTGACAGAAACATTATATTGTGACAGAAAAAGATAGAAAAGACTTCAAAATATAAGAGAAATTTGATTTTTGGATAATAGCTGGATAATAAAAAAGATAATAGCTTTTTGTTTGCTGGACACTGGATGTTGTCTGTATTTCTCTTCATTTCTTTAAAGAGTCCTTGAGAGAGACTGGAGGTACATTTACAATGCGGTCATGTTTCTCTTCATGTCTGATATCCATCTGTTCTTAACTGATTTCAGTTTGTGGTGGACTGTGCCAACATTGTCCAGATCTCGTCGTCTTGTGTCCAGCTGCTGTCTGTTCTCTCTGCGGAGCCGCTGCAGTCTGCTGCTGTACTCATACTCTTCAACAAGAGGTCAGCTGACTTCACTCGCGCTTGAAGATTTAACTGAATAAATTCAGCACTAACCTATCGCTCCTCGCTCCACTTCTTTCCTCAGGGATCTTCCTTGCACCATGTCTCTTGTGGAGCTGAAGGCGTTGTTCAGGATGGAGGATGTTATTAAAACTGCACCTCAGTCGATCTCAACATTAGAGATCAGCGCTCGCTCCGGACAGGGCCTTCAGGAGCTGCTCAGCTGGCTGTTTTCAAACCGCTCTCAGGATACAGGGTAGATGAGTGCAGAGAACTGTGAGCTAATATTAGATCACACGTCACAGTAAACAATCTTCAGACAAACGTGACGTGAAGATACACTTGTGATGTTCAGTCCTCTCAGTGCTGTGTGAGCTCAGATCAGTCCCACGCCACATGTTTGTGCAAACACACTCATCTGAGAAACAGCTGTGGAAAAAAGTAGAAGAACTGGAGGACTTTTGATGACCGTCATGTCGTTCCAAACCCGTATGACTTCCTGTGCTCTGTTTAACAGTTTATTATGAAGTTAATTTTCACACAATAAAAGCGCCACTCTAAGCTCTCATGTGTCCCACCGAAGAAAGTATTGTTTGGAGTATTGGAAAATTGTGTTTCTTTAAAGAATGTAAACTACATTATAAGCAGCCGTTCACATAGAACATGATTTTGCGTTGAAAACATGAGATGGGGGGCAGTGGAATGGGGAAAGAAAAGGCAAGCTCTAGAATAAAGCAATAAGCCCTGTGAAGCCATGATTTACAGTGAATTTATAAAAGGTAAGAGGCATTTTTAGGCACGTCGAGGAGCGTCCCCATGTTATAAATTCACTGTAAATCACAGCTTCACGAGGCTTATTGCTTTTATAAAACAGTTGTTCCATATACGTAGCAAGGTTTCACAAAAACAATGTAGTTCCTCAGAAACGGTTGTGGTCGCAACAGTGTGGTTGCCAAGCAGCACACAGACGCAGAAACAAAGAGGTGTATGTTTGTAGAGTATTTTACAACAGCTTCGAACGTGGCTCGACAAATCAGAATCCAGGACCGGATCTTAACATTTTATAAACACTTTTTTTTTTTTAAGCTGAATTTTAGTTTTTATGACTCTTATGATATGATATGACGGGTCAAATCAAAGGGCATCAGGGGCTAACATTGGCCCGCAGATCCTAATTTGGAAACCTTCAGTCTAGAGCAAGTTTACATAGAGAAATAACAGAAGAAATGTCACACGGGGCAGTGAGGGGCGGTTGGTGGGGGTGAGGGTGGGTTGTGATATCTACAGATGCCTTTTCTAAAATGTCCAACAGATTTTAATTTAAGTGCCATGTTATTAGAAAGGTGTAAGACTTTACTGCATAAGAAGCAAAAGGGTGTGTGCAATGGTCAAGCAAGTCTGTCTACTGCATGTTTACAATACCAAAAAAAACACCACTGTGTAAACAGCCCTATGTGATTATGGCATGTAGTGGGCTATATGAGACATTTTGGTCACACAATTTAAATTCTTCAATTTGTGTTATTTCATAGTTTTCTAAAATGTGGAATATAGAATAAATTATGAGTATATGCATCCAAAATATTTGACTTGCATTGTTTTAATTTATGTAAGAAAAGGCAGTCCAAAGGTAGAGAGCGTGAATCATAAACAAACACAAACCAGACGTGTCATTCATTTTCATCCATGTATTTGATGAGCAACAGTCTCGCATTATGTTAGTATGTGGCATCAATTAAATCTAAACACCACAGTAAGTACATTCTCTTGCTGGAGGTCTTTTCATTCAACAGTCAATGCCCAAAATTACAAAATCATTATTTATACTTTACATTTTGCTGCTTAAATTATTGGCCCCAAAATCTTAGTCGCTTTTATCAGTCATTCTGGTGTGAGTGACCCATCGGGATGCGATCGGCTGTCCACAGATACCAGTCATGTCAAGGAAGTAAAAGGACAGCATTGAAAGTCATCAGATACTCCAGACCAATAAAGGGACACTAAAGCAGAGCTAGAGATTGTTGCAGGAAGTCAGAGAATATGATAAAAACTGTATGAGAGACGTTGGACTTGTGCTTGGTTATGCACTGGGTTTTATGGGACGAGTAACAAGTGTTATCCTTTCCAAAAACTATTATAATACTCAAAGGTTACACTGCTGCTGTGGGAGTTGGATTAAATATTCTTAACCTTTAAATTGTGCCATTGATTTGTCATTTCATATAAAGCCGACATCAATCTGTATTGCCATGTAATGCATAGTTGACATTCACACATGATTATAGTTCAAGGGCATTCACACATACAGTGATTTATAACTGGAGGTAATCGAGTGGCTGTGTTGGTGGTCACTGTGGATTTTCTTCTTGCTGGACATTATTGTTGGGCTGCACAACTGGCCAAATCTTTGGAAAATCCAATTACAAATGGGACGTAGGGTCAGTAAAGTGTTTTAACAAACCCTTTTGTATGTGCAGAGACAATATAACGAGCTGTTAACTTGCTCACAGTAAAGGCTTTGATATTCTCACATCGAAGGTATTTTTGCCGTGTCACGCCAAGCCAATGCCCAGGTCATCATTGAACATCTGTTGGCTTAGTGTTTGTGATGGGATCTGCATCTTTGAATCAACATTTAACTACATCGAGCTGAATAATGGCACTGTTGTAAAGCTACTATACAGCTGAAATTATAAGAATAGTTCACATGGACTATTTAAAAAATGTGCTAGCTACCTTTCTGGGTCTTGACCGTGTCAGTTGTGTTTCTGTCTATGCAGGGTCAGAAAGCTCTCGGATTTCATCAAAAATATCTTACACGATCAGAAGGTCTTACATGAGGGTGAGTAATTAATGACAGAATTTTCATTTTTGGGTGAACTATCCCTTTAATTTTCTAATTAACCAATTTTACAAGGTAAGGCTGTTAAATTTCTGTTTATTAGCGTGAAGCTGATTTGAAGCAGTATAGTGCTATATAAATACATTTAACTTGACTAGTCAACAGAATTTCTGGAGTTGATGGATTTTGGCTATTTGCACGTTATAAAATGCACAAGATAAAAACTAAAGTGATGAGGGCAAGCAAACAACAAAGTCAGGAGGACACATATAGAAGGCTTATATTAACAGTCATAGCTCTTCCAGTATTTTTTGTGAATGATAAATACAGACTACTGCCACCTGCTGGTGTGGAGATACTTTGTAATCTGTTCAAACGCAAATTTTTGGTCCAGACGCAGGCAACGCTAGGTGACGACTCAGTTGGTTTTTGTTTCTGCTAGTTCTTGGACATTGGCTTGCTGTGTCTGGGACTTGACAAAAGTTATTGTTTTTTTGCAATGTCAGTTTGGTGGGTCTGGACTTTAACAAACATCTCCATCTTACTGAAACTCGCTACAGTATCTCAGTATCTTGTCACGTGACAGTATATGGCCACATAGCTTCTCCATTTGTCACCATTGTTGAAGATGACAGATTTTTGTCACTGGAAACCAATGTATGTGTGAACGCCTCTTGCGAGTGACTACACAGAGCAAAACCAGGAAGCTGTGAAATAAGCAAAGATATTATAAAAGTGTGTTCCAGTTTTAAGTCAAGTCGGTGGTTAAATTGTCATTTCAAAGCTTGTTTAGATCTGCTCATAGGAACGGGTTCTGATTGTGTTGGTCTGGATCTCCAAGCATGGATGTCGTTGAGAGGGGTAGCAGCGGCTGTGGCATGTGTCTGGTGACCAGCGGCGGGACCTGCGCAGACTGTAAGAAGGTAGCAGGCAGGGAGCTGGGCTGGTTGCTGGAAGCCATGGGCAGAGAGGCATTAAATTGGAGGGATGTGGGTACAGGGGATGTGGAGCTGGGGCGCATCTGATTTAGTGTGAGACGGGGCGTTTCCTGTTGGAATGGATTAGAGGCCGATGGAGCAGTTATTCCTAAATGGGAAAGAGTCAGAAATCTGTTAAAATGTTATGGATTTAGACACACGTTACAACAAGAAGTTTGGTAATGATGCATTCTCCACAAACACCTCAACAAATCTGGGAATTACGCAAGGATCTTATTTGTGGACTTCAGCTCGGCCTTCAATACCATCATGCCTGACCTTCTCTCAGACAAACTAACACAGCTCTTTGTGCCCACCTCCATCTGTCAGTGGAACACCAGCTTCCTGACAGACAGACAGCAGCTAGTGAGGCTGGACAAACTCAAATCCAGAACTCTCACCATCAGCACTGGCGCCCCTCAGGGTTGTGTTCTCTCCCCACTGCTCTTCTCCCTCTACACAAATGACTGCACTTCAAAGCACCCCTCTGTCAAGCTCATAAAATTTGCAGACGACACTACAGTCATCGGCCTCATCAAGGACAGAGACGAGTCTGCTTACAGACAGGAGGTTGAGAAGCTGGATATCTGGTGCAGTCTTAACAACCTGGAGCTAAACACTTAAAATTGTGCAGATGATCGTGGACTTCAGGAGAAACACCACTGCTCTCCCCCCACTCACCATCATGGACAGCACTGTGGCTGCAGTGGAGTCATTCAGATTCCTGGGAACCACCATCTCTCAGGACCTGAAGTGGGACAATCACATTGACTCTATTGCGAAAAATGTCCAGCAGAGGCTGTATTTCCTCCGCGAGCTAAGGAAGTTCAACCTGCCACAGGAGCTGCAGAAACAGTTCTACTCTGCCATCATCGAGTCTGTCCTGTGTTCATCTATAACTGTTTGGTTTGGCTGAGCTACCAAAACAGACATCAGAAGACTACAACGGACATTCAGGACTGCTGAGAGGATTATCGGTGCCCCTCTGCCCAGCCTCCAAGAACGTTACATCTCCAGAGTGAGGAAAAGGGCTATGAAAGTCACTGGACCCCTCACAGTCAGCCCACTCTTTTTAAACAGTTGCCCTCTGGCCGGTGCTACAGAGCACTGAGACCAAAACAGCCAGACACAAGAACAGTTTTTACCCCCAGGCCATGTCCCACCTAAACAACACATAACACACCCCAGTACTGTACATCTGTAAATAACTCAAACCTTCATCTGTACATAGGACACATGCACATTCACAGTTCTATGGAAATCTGAATTTTCTGTATATTTTTATTTTATTAATATTGTTATTCATAATTATTTTCTATTATCTTCATTATTATTGTTGTTTATTACCTTAATTATATGTTGTCTGCACTATGTTTGTACTTTCAAGCTCCTAACACCAAGACAATTTGCTTGTGTGTAATAAAGCTCTTTGTGATTCTGATTCTAACCTGATAAAAACGGGTTGAAGTTCTTGGAAGGTGGTTTGGAGGGAATCAAAGAATCCAGGTTGACGAGTGTAGCTCCGGTGGGACCCAGAAATGCCTCTGGTGCACGGCAGGTTCGAGGAGCTGTTTTTGGTAGACCTTCACCAAGGGAAGACATATCAAAAGGCTCAGGACTACCATGACCATTTATATTTGCCTGACCTCCATCCATAGCCTCATCAAAAAGATCGTCATCTAAAAATGTGAATAAAACATAAAAGTAGGTAAGTAAGTAAATAAATAAACTACAAAATGCACACTACCATTCAAACGATCAGGGGATGTTCGATTTTTATGTTTTTAAAATAATTATTCAATCAAAAATAATGCAATATTTAGAAATATGTTTATAATGTAAATTAACTGTGTTTTCTATTTGAATATATTTTCAATTGTATTTTATTCCTGTGATGTAAAGTGTCTTCAGTTGTCACATGATCTTTCAGAAATCATGCTAATATGCTGATTTGCTGCTCAAGAAACATGTCTTATTATTATTATCAATGAAGAAAACAGTTGTTCTGTTTCATATTTTTGTGGACACTGTGATCCTTTATTGCAGGATTTTTTTATGAATAGAAAGTTTTCTTTTATAACATTGTAAATGTCTTTACTGTCACTTTTGATCAACTGTATGTTTTTGAGCATAAATCTCTTTAAAACTAAATCTTACAGACCCCAAACTTTTGAATGGTAAATATAAAATACTTATATATGACACAAAATCAAACTATTCACAAAAATACAAATAAGTGCAATAAGGGATTATTAATATTAATATATTAAAATAAATAGAAAGAAAATCAGTTAAGAAGAACAGAGTCATTGTGATTGCCTGAGGGACTTCCTGCTCGAGGGGATGGGGTTTTGAGAGGGCCAATAGATCCTTGTTTATCTGCTACTAGGAGAGAAAAGGGGTCCACTCCAGTTCCTACAGAATTTACAACAAATCTAAAATGGTTGGGCTTACATAGAATGAACAGCATCTTCAGTTAGTGTATTTAGTATATTTAGCATCTTTAGTTATGACCAGTGATCAAATCTACATTGATAACAGAAGGTGAAGTTTGTACCACGTGCAGGGGAGATCCAGGTCTGACTCATTGGCACAGGGCTTGAGGCGCTCTGAGGGGCGTCCCATGGGTCAGGATGTGTCTGTCGCTGAGGCCAAGGCTGGGAACGAGCACTTGATGCCGGTGGTGCCATCCATGAGCTTCCATGCTGACGGCTTAAAGAGCTGGGCTCTGAGTTCAGATTAGTAATGCAGTATTATTAAGGCAATATTGATGCAAAATTTACATTCACTTTGCTTAATGTTTGGTTTATGTTTCACTGGCACGAAACAACAGTGGTTTTGAACTTCATACTGACACATATCAGAGTTGATCAGTGGTCCACAAGGGGGCGTCAGCACACTACTAAAGGGACGAATAACTGCTTAGTATTTTTAAAAGGCAAAACAAGGTTTAAAATAGGGACGTGCAAGATAACTAATTTCATTCAAATTTAAGCAGACATTTTGTAAATTACTATTCCAATAACCCCTTAGAAGACAGTCTTCTATGCAATCCATTTGAAGTAGCCTACTTAATCTATGAATAAAATTCATGAAATATCATGCTGAACCACATTAACCTCTGAAGTCCTGTGCGTACAGGTTTGAAAAGTTTTTAAAAGTACCTGTGCACATGACCCATGACAGACGGCAAAATAGCAAGAAACGCTTGTCATATAAAACGAATGCATGTGAGCTGAGGTAAAATTAAAGGATGTTGTTTTCTGCTCCAAATAAACACTTTTTAGAACGACATATTAATTTTAAAATGTAACATTAGCATTGCTGTAATTTAAATGTGGCCTTAGTAAAAAAATAAAAAAAATAAAAGGAAGAAAACAAAGCTTGTGCTAGAGGGTGACTAGCACAAGCATGCTTGTGGGAGTGGGATTTTCAAACCTCTGCCATCCCACTCCCACAAAAAATAATCTTGTCCTGTCCCAATCCCATGAAAAACTGGGGGAAAATCCCATCCCGTTCCAATCCTGGAAGAATGACTCCCATTCCCTCCCACTCCCGGCCAGAATCTGTCAGTTACATTAAAAATACAGTACAGATCACAGCCTTAAATCCAAAATTTAGTTTTTTGTTATTATATTGAACTGAAAGTCAGCTTAAACAATGCACACACACATTACATTTCATGTAAATAATTCATGCTAACATAAAAATTTTCTAGGCTATTTGACTTTTTTTCATTTGAAAGTAGACATTTCACTCTATTTTTCATACACGGAGTTTCGCGCTCAAGTTCACAGAGACCTAGATGGCAGAAGCGCATCCTGTTTACTTTAATTACTGTACAGAAGCGTTTCGTTGTTATTCTGAGTGCACACAAATAAACGTAGAGTCTTCACCGATTCGAAAGATGTATTAGGCTAGGTCAGTTTATAGTTTATTTATATAAAAGGTATATTTGTGTATAAAGTTGGGTATCATTACTATTCCCGGTCCCGCACACTCCTGCTGACATTTTCTCCTGTCCCATCCCAATAACGTGATTTGTAGCGATTTTGTTTCCCATCCCATGCGATTTCCGAAAAAATGTCAGCCTCTAGTTTGTGCTCAACAAATGTAATGCAATGCAAATTACTAGTATTTCCAATTTCAATAGCAGACTTTGGTCAACTAATTGACTAGTCTCACACATCCATTACATTTACATTTAGCAGACGCTTTTATCCAAAGCGACTTACAGTACATTCAGGTTATACATTTTCTTGTCAGTATGTGTGTTCCCTGGGAATTGAACCCACAACTTTTGCGCTGCTAATGCAATGCTCTACCACTGAGCCACAGGAAGATAGTTTAAAATGCCTAGTTTAAAATGAGCTAAAACATCTAAAAATCAAGATGTAACCTTGTTTCTGATTTTAATTTGTTCCCTTAATAACTGCCATTTTTAACTTGATCTTGGACAACCGGGATATAAAGATTTATATACATTTGTCAAGTTATAAAATATTTTCTTGGGTAGAAATTGCTATTTGAGCATAAAAATAAAAACTGTAATGCCAAACTAGAAACCTCATGTAAATTCTTTGGTAATAAAAAGTGTAAACCATGAGGAACATTCATTTACTGGAATTACGGATTTTAATTATTTTAGTTTCCGTACATAAAAAGTTTAGAAATTAGCAGCTCAGCTCATAGCAGAAGTATCTGTAATATTTTGGGGGAGCTTTGGCGTCATATAGGTTTAGAGCCATTGGTGTAGGTGCAGCAAACATTTTTGGTTACCAGTGTCATTGAGGAACGCCTATACTAATCCCTATTCACAGGCGTATTCATCACTCATGATTCATTTCTTTTGGAAACTGAAAGAGTCCAAATACAAGTAAAACTGGCTATGACAAGTAAATTAATTCTTTCTCCAGTTTGCCAGCAGCTTTTAAGGATATGAGAAACAAAACAATGTATATGATGTGCCGATTGGCTCAAGACCTGTGCTAAAAAATCCTCTGTCAAAGGGGAAACAATGTCATTTTAAATCAAAATAATGATCATGTTGCATTATCTTGCTTATGTGAAGGCAACCTGAGTTCAAAACCCATTGGCTGGTGTGGCAAAAAAAATAGTTTTTGTGATTTAAACAAGGTAGCCACAATAACAGCATCTCATGTAGAGTATTACACAAAATGAAAGCACCTTATTATTTTAAACATATTTTTCAAACAATACTTATTGGACCTTTAATTGCTGATATAAATATAAATTGCTGATATACAATCATATTAGCTTACCTAGACTATCCAAGGGGTCAGACCTCAGAGGACCAGCCTGGGCTAAGCCAATATGGCCTCCGGATGAATCCCAAGAATTAGCAGCAGAGGGCACATCAGGAGCTGGAGCAAAAATATCTGCAAGATCCAGCATGGCTGACTGCCAAACGAAAGGACAGAAAAGCACTTTCAGCACATTCAAAAATATTTTTTTTAGGTCAATACAGCATGCATCTATACACAGGCGTTCACAAAAAGCTTGCAATGGGGATATTTAACTGCAGTACGGCACCTTGAATTAATGTGACAAACTAAAAATGAACCAGCTTCAATTAACAGGACAAAGCACATTAAGTGCTCTACAGTAGAGGTAAAAAACTATTCCCCATATGCTTCTAAAGGAAGCAGAATGGTGGTCCACACCTCAATGTACCTGTCTGTGTCAATGTCTGTTTTTATCTTTGTCCATTTATTATCAGTAGAAATGGCTACACATGATTTGTCCGTTTGGTTATCTTTTCCTAATAAATGCATGCAGAAGACTCATTTATATGAGCTTATAAAAACCGAACAGGTTAAAAGAGTCTCATACTCTTCCTCCTTTGGCCTCCATTTCTCGTTTGCTCTCCTCAAGTGCTTTCTGGAGCAACGACTCGTCTCCCTGCCGGCTTCGCTCCTCCTAGAAACCAACAGACATAGAAGACCTCTCAGAGTTCAATAAATCATCAAGAACACAACTAGAGCAGGTACGCACAGTCATCCTATTATACTTTCTTCATTATTTAAATGTAGTTGTATATGAACAGTTAGTTTTAAATTACCATTTTCAACCCCTTGCTGACCCTTAAAGGGATCATGAACTGAGAAATCAAAACATATATTGACATATAAAAGGAATGACCTCAGAAAACATTATAATATAATAAAAAAGGCAATTTGATAACCTTTCTGTACTCCTTTTGGCAAAATGCATATTTGTTGTTGAGTTCAAACATTTTTAATTCCCCCATCCTTCAATAACGGACTTTTCACAGCTTTATTACATTGTGACAAACTCACAAGAACAATATGCACTGACATAACATAAATGACCATGAATGTTGTTAAAAGACTTCAGGAGTCTTCCTAATGTTGGGATATGCAGAGCTTTAGGTGCTACATACAACTGGGAACAGCACAGGGTTTGACGGACTAACTGCACTTTTTATGTTCAACAGCACTTTTTGTATCAGAAATAATAGAATTATCCTATTTATTCCATATATCCTCACTATGGTGTCTGAAACCTGCTTTGCTGCCCAGTATCAGTCGTGTGTTGGTGTGTTTTTCCGTCTCATGTGCTCCCCATGACGCTGGCCGCTACGAGGTCAAGCCTGCCAGCCGCTCCGTTGTCAAGCCCACCAGCCGATGTACCCCTATGTCTTCAGCTGACAGCTGCAATCACCCTCACCCCAAACCAAAGAAGAAATCTGAGGAGGAAAAGGTTGTCAGCTCCAGCCCCTGAGTCTGCGAACAGTGTTGGCTCTTGCACCTATTCAGAGTTGAGAGATGGCTCTGGTCCCTGACCAGAGTCTAGTCATGTCCCCTGAAACCTTGCTTATAAGTCTTGTCTTGTCCAGAAAATTAATTCCTGTCTGTCTTGTCTTGTCATGTCTACAGAGGCTCGTCTGGAGCTGGTTGCTTCTCTTGTCATGGCCACAGAGGCCATTCCCAAGCTGCTTGCTTCTTCTGTTGCCTCTATGGAAGCGGTTCCTGAGCTTAACCCTGAGAGGGCCCCTGTCTCCACATCCAGCCCAAAGTGGGCTGTTGTTCCCACATCAGGCCCAGAGAGGGCCTCAGATTCCGAGTCTAGCCCGGAGAGGGCTCCAGTTCCTGAGTTTAGCCCAGATAAAGCTCCTGTCTCTACATCAAGCCCAGAGAGGGCTCCAGTCCCCGAATTCAGCCCAGAGAGGGTTCCATTCCCCGAATACAGCCCAGAGAGGGCTCCAGTCCCCAGATCAGGCCCATGGAGGGCCTCGGGGACCAATACTGTCCACATGGATTTTTTTTTTTATTGATTTTTTTTGGGGGGGGGTTATAGGGCTCCAGCCGTAGAAGCTGAGCCGAGAGTGGAGGCCAAGGCCATGGAGGCTGGCCCCCCATGGCTCCCGAGACTGCCAATGCCGCCATGGCCTCCTGAGTTCCCTGCTCTGTAATGGCTACATTACATCCCCCCCGGTAGATGTTAGGTGGCGCGTCCTTCTGGGAGGGGAAGGTAATGTCAGTCCTGTGTTGGTGTGTTTTTTTGGCTTATATGCTCCCCATGACCTAGTTTTCCCTCTTGTATGCCCATATTTGGTTCTGTTCCTGTTCCTGTCCCCATTTAGTTAATTCAGTTCCACCTGTGTTTGATTACTTATCTCGTTTAGTCCTGTGTTCTTAAGCCCTGTGTTTTTCATTGTCCAGCATCCGTTATTGTATGTCGATGTTGTGCTTCCTGTGTGTCTCTGTCTGCCTTGTGTTACCCCGTTTTGGAGAATTAAAGACTATTTACTTTGAGTTTATCCTGTCTCTGTGTTCTTCGTTTCGCCACAGTTGGCTACCGTTACACCCAGCCAGTTAGTGACTAAACAAGTAGTGTTTTAGTATGAAATCACCTCTTGAGGAAACTGGTCTGGACTGGACTAAATTCACTTCCAACACACCATGACATCTTGTGTAATGATCAAGAACAAATTTAACTGACAGACAACCAAATGAATAATTTAATGACTACAGCGGGGGTATTTTTCGAAGCAGAAATTGAATCATGAGTTGCAAACTATTTAATATTTATAAACTAATGTAATGTACTGCTACCTTAAAAAACAACCAGATCAAGATATCTGAGCAGACAGTATGTTATGAAAATGTGAGGCCTTTCTCCCTCTGAATATTGCCTGCAAAACCAGCAGCTTTTTCTTATTTTGGCAGGTTAGTTTCAATAAATGGTTCTTTTGGTTTGGGACGGATGTTCTGAGTTCTAAAAATTACAGCATGTTTTCTGAGTACATTTAACTCAAAGAACTCAAGGAAAATCTGATTCCATCATAAAATGCCCACTCTAGGATACTAGTGTGATTCATAAAAAAGTACAATTGTGGTGCAAATACTTGTGTAACTGTGTGCAATTGAAAGGTTGAAATACAACTGAAGTATGGCCATTTTTGTTTCCTTGACCTAAAACTGATGCAATTAACGATAGAAAATTATGAACACAAATTCTTAACATAATGATAGATGCTGATAGTTTGCAATGCAAAGTATAATTTAATTGTTTTACCTTTTAACTGTCACCCGTCCACTCAGTGGGACACCTAGTTTACTTCACTATATTACAAATAAATCCTAATCTAATCATAACAAACTGTATATCGTTGAAAAGGTCTAAGACTCCTAAATACATTTTGTACCGCTGTTTTTCGTTACAAATTATGCAGGAACAGTAATAGATTAATTTATGACAAGAGTGCACCTCAAAAATATATATCATAACAGGAGTTCTGACCTTTGTCACAAAAAGTATTTTTCCATTGCCTTTTCCCCTATCACGCTTTAGAAATCTTAAAAAATCTAAATGTATCCCGTGAAAGACATTTTAAAATCAGACACTGCATTACCATAGAGAATTTACATCAAAATCATATTACAAAATGTTTTCATACATGAATCATAACAATTTAAGTTTGGATAGTGCATTTTCACATCTATGTTTAATTAATAACTGTTTGTAAATTGTAGAAGCTGATAGTGGGCATTTTATTTGTACTATTTGTAAAAACTAATTTGTCATAAGAATAACATGATAAATAATACACCATATTACAAAATAGAGGAAAGAGCATTACGCATTTTGTAGAAAATATAGAATTTGTAACTCACTTTGTGTTCAACCCTGTTATTATGTGACATTTGCCTTCTTACAAATGGTTTGATATTTCTAAAATCATAAATGTTTTTATGGTTTAAACAGAAATAGTTTTTTTTTACTTGAAAGCCCAGTTATTACTATGTAATAACACACTTAAATTGCACTTTTTGTTGATGTAATAGAAATTACATAAAATGTATTTTAGTCAATTTAAATTATCATCAATACATTCAGCAGGACACTTTAACTATTTAAAAGACAATAGAAATACTTATGAAATTACATGTAAAGATGTACTTCAGTCCTACATACAGTGCTCAGCATAAATGAGTACACCCCCTTTGAAAAGTACAATTTTAAACAATATCTCAATGTTGTTCAATATCTCAACACAAAAACCATTTTCCAAAATGTTGACAAGACTAAGTTTTATATAACATCTGTTTAACTTATAACATGAAAGTAAGGTTAATAATATAACTTAGAGAACAACATTTTCAGTTTTACTCAAATTAGGGTGATGCAAAAATGAGTACACCCCACTGAAAGTCTCTGGAGCAAAGCTACATTTTAGACTACAAATGTCTAATTTAACAAGAATTCAACCACAGGTGAGTCTAATTATTCATTACACAGGTGACAGTTGACTATAAAAGGGTGTTACTTAAAGAAAACCCCTTCCCATTTCATGCTGTCAGCAATGGCACCACATGGAAGAGAAATGTCACAAGACCTGAGAAAGAAAATAATTTATTTACACAAGAAAGGTGAAGGCTACAAGAAGATCAGCAAAGCTTTACTTATCAGTCAGAATACTGTAGCAAAAGTGGTACAAACATTTAAAAAAGATGGAACTGCAACCATTTCACAGAGACGTCCATGTCATCCACGGAAGTTAACACCTCGTCAGGAGCGTCTTCTGATGAGAAGGGTTGAAGAAAATCGACATGCAAGTTCACTGCAGTTATCTAAAGAAGTAGAAAGCCAAATTGGGGTGACTATTTCCCGTGACACAATACGGCGTACACTGCAGAGGAATGGCATGCACGGGTGCCGTCCACAAAAGAAGCCTCTCCTAAAGCCCAGGCACAAAAAAGCCCGCCTAGAGTTTGCCAGGGCCCATGCTGACAAAGATGAAGACTTCTGGGACTCTATACTCTGGAGTGATGAGACCAAGATAAATGTTTTTGGAACTGATGGCTTCAAAACTGTGTGGCGTCGCAAAGGTGAGGAATACAAAGAAAAATGCATGGTGCTTACAGTGAAACATGGTGGTGGCAGTGTCCTTATGTGGGGCTGCATGAGTGCTGCTGGTGTCGGGGAGCTGCATTTCATTGATGGCATCATGAATTCACAAATGTACTGCTCTATACTGAAAGAGAAGATGCTACCATCACTCCGTGCCCTTGGTCGTCGAGCACTTTTCCAACATGACAATGATCCTAAACACACATCTAAGGCCACTGTTGTATTTCTGAAGAAGAACAGGGTGAAAGTGATTCAGTGGCCAAGTATGTCTCCTGATCTGAACCCAATCGAACACCTATGGGGAATTCTGAAGAGACAAGTTGAGCATCACTCTCCATCCAGCATCCAATCTCTAAAAGAGGTCATTCTTGAAGAATGGAAAAGATAGATCTGGCAAAATGTCGCCAACTTGTTCATTCCATGCCTAGAAGACTTGGTGCTGTCATTAAAAATCATGGAAGCCATACAAAGTACTAGATTTAGTAGTTTTTGTTGTGGGGTGTACTCAATTTTGCATCACCCTAATTTGAGTAAAAAGTTATATTATTAACCTTACTTTCATGTTATAAGTTAAACAGATGTTATATAAAACTTAGTCTTGTCAACATTTTGAAAAATGTTTTTGTGTTCATTGAGATATTGTTTAAAATGTTAATTTTCAAAGGGGGTGTACTCATTTACGCTGAGCACTGTAAGTGGGTCAAAAAAGCATTCAAATACTAGCATATGTAAATATAAATATCTCTGCAGCTCATGATCCAGGGTCGTACCTGCTGATGTTCCTCTTTACTGAGAGTGAGGGCCAGCTGAAGCTGTGCCTCTTCATCCATGTCCAGAACAGCAGCAGGAGGAGGAGGAGGAGGAGCTGGCTAGAGAGAAATCAGACAACATACAGACAGTGTCATTCACAACATACTGAACTACTGTTACAGAAACTACTGGGCAACTAATGAATGAAGCGGAGGTGTAGCAGTGACTCCTGAGATTGCAGTACCTTGTGCGCCTCCTCCTTACTGAGACTCATTGCGATCTGAAGCTGCGTCTGTTCATCAATATCCACAGCAGGAACCGGCTGGAGGAGAAGAGGATTGAGGTTAGTGAAAAGCAAATGAACCTGAGTGCCAATCGAGTTATTGCTCACACGAACAAAAGAGGTACAGTAGCTGTGCTGTTAGCATGCTAACTGTTATTTGTCAGAAGAATAAATGAAAGACTTTTCAATTTTACATTTCCATTATAGAGTAATTCGCCACGGGTTCCTTCGAGATTTTCCTATGAGGTTTTATAATGGGGTTTTTCAATTTATGAGTAAAATAAAGCCTGTGGCAAACATAACTTGACGATACTTTTATGTTTTGTTCTACAATGTAAACTGCACAAAATCACAACCCAAACGTTCTTATCTAGTAACTTATTAAAAACATACGTTTTCAAAAATGAACATAACTGCTTCAGATGTTTAGTTTTGTGTATGGATGTGTGTAATTTACGTTGCAGAACAAATTGTAACGTTGTTATAACTTTACAAAAGAAGAAACATAACAGTTTTCCCCACTGATGATTATCAGAAATGTTTCTTGAGCAGCAAATCATCATATCAGAATGATTTCTGAAGATCACGTGACACTGAAGACTGGAGCAATGATGCTGAAAATACAGCTTTGCATCACAGGAATAAATTACTTTTCAAAATATATTCAAATAGAAAACAGATATTTTAAAATTGTAATAATATTTGACAATATTACTGTTTATACTCTATTTTTCCTCAAATAAATGCAGCCTTGGAGGCTTCATTCCAAAACTCTTACAGACTACTGCTAACTTTTAAACAACAGTGTATTAAAAGACTACACTAGGCTTATGGCCCTTCGACTAAAGTACTGCACATCCAGCTTAGCACATATCCCCTAAACATCACCAGAACAACAGAGCAGCTCCACTCGGTCTGATTTATGAGCGCTGGATCAAAGCTCCAGTCCAGTAACACACTCAGAGTCATTGTGGCTTCACTTAGACCTGCATTATCAGTGAGGATGCTAATGCGCTCTCTTCACACACTGGCAACACTGTCAGATGATGACTGAGCACTTTCTGGACAATGCTGAATGGAGACAGCAACATGTCGGCCTCACCTCAAGTGCATGACAAAAACAAATCATTAGCCCACATGCTAATTTGAAATGTAATGCTGTACTAAAGCCTCCAGCCAAACAATGAATTGTTACAAACTTTTAATTGAAGACAAGTGACCTCCATGAAGCACATTACAAAAGACTATTTTAATACAATAAATCAAAGATTTCAGACTAGAGGAAAAGTTTCATACAGTCTCTCAAGTGTTAAAGACCCCATGAAATTACTGCTTCTTATTTCCTACTGATAGTGTTCAACCTTGTTCATTACATAACCAGTAGCTAATTTAATTGTGATTTTATGTTTGAAAGCAAGTGAGGATCACCCTCTATTTTAAGGTGTCCATGTTACATGTACTTACTATAGTAATAACAGTAAATTGTGCATAATTACATGCAAGTAACCCTAAGTCAAACCCTAATCTTAACCCTAACCATATTGTAAGTACATTTAGTTAATTAATATTACCCAATATTATATTGTAACAATGACACCTTCAAATAAAGTGTAGCCCTAGTGATATAATGGGAAAAGGACAAAAAAGAGGGACTAACCTGGTGAAATACTATTTTTATTAATAATTGAAAAAGGTTTGATTTTGCCTGTAAGCAAAATCATAAAGATATTTGGGTTGTTACGATGGAACTAGTCATTTTTGATAATAATTTATCCTTATTAAAGGGATTATTCAACGAAAATGTCATTATTTACTCAGACTCAAGTCATTCCAAACCTATAAGATTTTCATGAATAGTTGAAACACAAATGAAGACCTAAGAGATTTATTTCCCTCCATTGAAGGTCAAGTCTGTATACTGAAGCAAAACAAGTGGAGAAACCTGATGCAGTTAATAATAGGTGTGTGTGTGTGTGTGTGTGTTATAGTGTGAACCTCACCTTCTCGTTCTCCTCTCGGCTCATGGTCAAGGCCAGCTGCAGCTGGAGTTCCTCCTCTCCGCTCGTCTGTGGCCGTGCGCGCTCTAGATCTGGGGCCAGATGAGGGGAGGAAGAGGAGGCTGGGAGGAAGAAAAGAGAAAACGCTTGATTCAGCCTCTTGCTTTGGTTGAGAAAGGACTGGCACCGCCACTGAATGTTAAGCAAGCACCCAAATCACTGTTGTTCCATGCCCGGGCTGGAATTGCTTCCCTGTGCCTGTTTGACTCTGCTGCTGAAACAATGGAGGGTCTGTGTGGGGCAGGAGAGCAGAGAAGGGGTGATGAGTATTACATTATAATAACCCACCCGGAATGATTTTATCTTTCATCTGTGGCATGTGCTGGACTTCTCAAATGAGAAGACAAAGTCTCATCTCATTTTATTCCTTATGTTTATATTAGCTTGTATTTAACTGTCAACACCTGTTCTCAATTGCTCTTGCTGCTTGGATGGTGTTAATTAAGGATTTCCATTTCGTATTCTCGTGATGCTCTGAAATTTCAGTACATGAAAATAATCAAGTGAAATTTAGGTTTTTGTTTCAGCAGAAATTGTTTGTATGGTCAAAATCATTGACCAAAACACAAACAGTAATATTTAATTATTGTTTCTCTGGTGGTGTTTGACTGTGTCGGTGTCTATTTTGTGCACAGGCAAACTACAACAGGTAAACATGTCAGTGTAAATACTAGTGCTGGGTTTACTATTGATTTCTCGTTTTTTAATAGAATTTCATTTTGATGAACCAAGCACTTTTTCTATGCTGATTTCTGTTCATATGTGCATAAAACTTAATAGCATAGCATAGCAATTAGCTTTGTACTTTGTTACTTTTTATATGAAAATTGATATTTCATGTACCGTCAATTTTATTACAAAATTCAAACCATAAATGGTGGCTTTGATGCTCTATGACAACGCGGTAGCGCATCAGTTCAAGCAGCATGTGAACGATCATCTCTTGCGCTTTACCTAGCTACAGCATGAAATAAACATGAATGAACATTAGAAGGAAACAGTACAACTTAATGTCTTTCTCATGTAGGGATGCAGCGATTAACCGGTTTTATTATTAACCGCGCTTTAAAACGTCACGGTTAATTAATCGTAAAAGCCCCGCTAAACCGAGTGTTTCTGTTGCACGGAACGGAACTGTTGCAGCTTGCACAAAACCAAAACAATGTTACACTGGCAGTCAGTGGCGTGCACAGGCCTCCGGAGGGGCATGATTCTTTGTCATGTTTTATCTTTGTTATTAAAAAATGAGAACAAAGACACACATTACAAATACACATCAGAGGCGTAGCCACGGGTGTGCCGGTGCCACCCACAGTGGCAGCAGGCACACCTAAAAACAGATGCAGAATTATTATTTTTTTAATCGTAATAAACATGGGCAGCGCAAAGGAGGGGCTAGCAGATGCTTCAGCACCCCCAAGAAAGACCAAAGCACTGTCATTGCACCCATAAGAAATGAAATAAATTAAAAACATTGTACTTATTATTACATTCATAACTCTGCATTGCAATATAACGTGACGTGATTAGCAGGCGCACTTTTCGTATTGACAGCATTTTATAAAAAAAAAAGATCGGTTCCTTGTGCCAAGAAGGCCTGTCCCCGACTAAAGATTTCACTAGTCACACATAAATTGATTAATATAATAACTTAGGCTACTAACCATCCTTTAATATATAGGCGTATAGCCTATTCCGCGCCCAAGCGCATGTCTAAAGCTTGCAACGGCAAAAGTAGGCTAATGATTATGAATGTTGGGGGAAAGACAAAATAAAACATTTGAATTATTCGTTAATAAACTAGTGATTTCTTCTGAGTCAGTGTCGGCTGAAAAGATAAAGTTGCAGAATGCGACGCTGACTTTAATAAAGAAATGCACCTTTTCATTCCGACTACGTAATTAAAGATTTGTATTTTTTGGTTCGTTCGTTCGTTTAATAAAGTAGCCGGTTCATTGCTGTGACGCGCTCCATTTCACGGAGACTGCATGAGACGGCAGAAAGCGCATCTTGTTTCTCCATGTATTGTTTCTCTGTGTAGCCTACATAAATAAAAGCATATATATATATATATATGAACTTGCTGTTGAATTTTGTATTTTTGAAAGTTCAAAGTCACCATTGCAGGATGTGCAAAAAGTTAATGATTTAAAAAAGGATTATTTAAAAGCATTTTGTTTTTATTTAGTAGAGCAGCTACAGCTGTTTTTACATAATAGATTTTTACATAGCCTAGTCACTGAAGTCAATGATTATTCTTTGATAAAGTAAATGTGCTTTGCTCACTGTATAATGTGTTCGTTGTTTGAATAATCGTGGAAATGCGGTGTTATAATTAGAAACTTAAAATGTATTTTTATTAAACCTGTGATCATCAGGTTAAATAGTAGTTTAGTCTTATTAAAATATGTGACATAAATTGTACTTGCCTAAAAGGGGTTTATGATGGGTGTAGTTAATGATTAGGCTACAGTGAGCGCGTTTGACTAGAGCGCAGTTAAAGAGCTGTTTTATGTGATTGTCGGTGACCCTCTTGAGCGAGAAAGCTTCGGAAAATGGAAAAAAACTACAACAAGAATTTTATACATCAATACATCAAGAATTTTAAGGCCTAAGGTGGTATGCTTTTAGGGTCTAGGCCAACATGGCTGACAGTGAAACTCATCGAAAATGGACAATAGGCTCACAGAAACACACACACACACACACACACACACACATACACACACACACACAAATAGAAATGAAATGGTTAAACTATCATATTAATAATCATTAAGCTTGCTTACATAGATACACACACAGACACACTCATATACGGACATGCACACATATTTTGTTGCAGATATAGATATTTGAAATAAATGACAGGTAACAATACTCTTTGCAACTCTTTTTAAGAGTTTATATCAGAGATCTCCAACCCTGCTCCTGGAGAGCTACCATCCTGCAGATTTCAGTTCCAACCCTGCTCCAACACACCTGTCTGAAATTAACAAGTAGCCTTGAAGACTGTGATTAGCTGGTTCGGGTGTGTTTGATTGGGGTTGGAGCTGAAATCTGTAGGACGGTAGCTCTCCAGGAGCAGGGCTGGAGACCCCTGGTAGGACAATGTGAAATGCAGGGCTGACAATAGAACACATTCACAATGGAGAATTCATTAAATCGGTCTCTCTCTCTGTCACATACACACACATGCACACACACACACAGAAATGAAAGGTTTAAAAATGCTTAATAAACAGTAAGCATACAAACACACACACAGACATACGCAGAAATGAAAGGTTTAATAATAGTAAATATACAGCACGCATGCTAACACACACACACACACACACACACACTTTGTTGCAGATATAAAATAGTGATTTTCAAAGACATCCAAAATGGAGAATAGGTTAACAGACACATATAGCCTACACAAAAATGAAATGGTTAAACTAACATAATACCCAATAAGCATGCTTATTTATTTATTTATTTATTTTCGCATTAATCTGACAATAAATGTGGCACACCCAGTTTTTCTGATGCACACCCAGAGTCTCCTTTCTGGCTACGCTCCTGATACACATAATATACAAATAAAATAAACCGTGTTTTAGTTTCAGGTACAAAAGGTGTATTTAGCAGAGCATTCAGGAAACTGCATTAACAAATATAAAAAACTATATAGATCGATTCCTATTAAGGAAACTGTTTTAAAGTTTTTCAGTCAAGACTAGTGAGTGATTTTTTCTCTTTGAGTCAGTTCGAGACCGCGGAGCGCGAATCATTTGAGTCAGTTCGGGACCGCAGAGCGCGAATCATTTCAGTCAGTTCAAGACCGCGGAGCGCGAATCATTTCAGTCAGTTCAAGACCGCGGAGCGCGAATCATTTGAGTCAGTTCGGGACCGCAGAGCGCGAATCATTTGAGTCAGTTCGGGACCGCGGAGCGCGAATCATTTCAGTCAGTTCAAGACCGCGGAGCGCGAATCATTTGAGTCAGTTCGGGACCGCAGAGCGCGAATCATTTGAGTCAGTTCGGGACCGCAGAGCGCGAATCATTTGAGTCAGTTCGGGACCGCAGAGCGCGAATCATTTGAGTCAGTTCGGGACCGCAGAGCGCGGATCATTTCAGTCAGTTCGGGACCGCAGAGCGCGGATCATTTGAGTCAGTTCGGGACCGCGGAGCGCGAATCATTTGAGTCAGTTCGGGACCGCAGAGCGCGGATCATTTCAGTCAGTTCAAGACCGCGGAGCGCGGATCATTTGAGTCAGTTCGGGACCGCGGAGCGCGGATCATTTCAGTCAGTTCAAGACCGCGGAGCGCGAATCATTTGAGTCAGATCGGGACCGCAGAGCGCGGATCATTTGAGTCAGTCCGGGACCACGGAGCGCGAATCGCGAATCATTTGAGTCAGTTCGGGACCACGGAACAAAAATCGCGAATCATTTGAGTCAGTTCGGGACCGCGGAGCGCGAATCATTTGAGTCAGTTCGGTACCGCTGAGCGCGAATCATTTGAGTCAGTTCGGGACTGCGGAGCGCGAATCATTTGAGTCAGTTCGGGTCCGCGAATCGCAAATCATTTGAGTCAGTTCGGGACCGCGGAGCGCGAGTCATTTGAGTCAGTCCGGGACCACGGAGCGCGAATCATTTGAGACAGTTCGAAACCGCAGAGCACGAATCATTTGAGTCAGTTCGGCACCGCAGATCGCAAATCATTTGAGTCAGTTCGGGACTGCGGAGCGCGAATCATTTGAGTCAGTTCGGGTCCGCGAATCGCAAATCATTTGAGTCAGTTCGGGACCGCGGAGCGCGAGTCATTTGAGTCAGTCCGGGACCACGGAGCGCGAATCGCGAATCATTTGAGTCAGTTCGGGACCGCGGAGCGTGAATCATTTGAGTCAGTTCGGGACCGCGGAGCGCGAATCATTTGAGTCAGTTCGGGACCGCGGAGCGCGAATCATTTGAGTCAGTTCGGGTCCGCGAATCGCAAATCATTTGAGTCAGTTCGGGACCGCGGAGCGCGAGTCATTTGAGTCAGTCCGGGACCACGGAGCGCGAATCGCGAATCATTTGAGTCAGTTCGGGACCGCGGAGCGCGAATCATTTGAGTCAGTGCGGGACTGCGGAGCGCGAATCATTTGAGTCAGTTTTTTATTTTTCTCTTTTTTTTATTAAACAATACAAAACTTAAAATCATTAACACAGTAGGCTAAAGTATAAAAACACACATAAAATACAAATCCCTTAAGAAAATGAACCATGCTTTTATGGGCTGTAGGCCTATGGTTTGATTTGATTTGATTGATGTTTTGCTGTATGACGTCAGAGTGAACGCTCGTGAATGAAGCATTAGAGCAGCTCGTGATCAGATAACACACAGAGACGTGAAGGTTTCATTAGGAGCTTATTGTTTGTCTTCTTTAAGCGTGTTGTATTTGCTGTTCTTGTAGTCAGTGTTATATTCCCAGCACTAATGAAGCGTGTGTCTGTCGCGTTCTGATCTTCATGGTCATCTTAAACCTTATTTCTGGAGCTCAGTTGCTTTGGTCTGTTTACACAAAAAATATTGTCTTATATATACTTCTTTGATTATGAATGTAGCCTACCTGGGATGGTGCCCTACGAAAACAGCATACACTGCATATAGTATCGTTCATATCGCACAGACCGATAAGGGGCAAGGGCACTTTAGCGTCGGACCTCAAAGGGGCAGGGGCTCGAGCTGACCCCCCTACCCTGTGCACGCCACTGCTGCCACCTGCTTAAAAAACTTGTGCTTATCAGAGACACGGAGGCTACTACACACTAGATTAACTATGACAGAGGAACCAAACAGCGATCCTTTATTTCTACCAGAGAAATGTCTGAAGTCGATAGTGTGGGACCATTTTGGGTGCGCCAAGAATGACCAGGTGTCATTTAAATATTGCCGTAAAAATAGCAGTTAACGAGTATACATGGGATAATGCACGGCTAGCCAATCTGTTCTCGTTGTGAAATAAACTATTTTAATACACGACGTGAAGGCAGGGACCACCTGACACGATGTTCATTAGCTCTAGCATTCTGCCCGCTTCAGACAGAGAGAGAGAGAGAGAGAGAGATGAATGTGAATTAGTCTACCTGCATCTGCGCGTCACTACAAACAATGAAGATTTGAGTTGAGTCATTTAAACAGTAATTTTACCCCCTCTTTGCTGATTAATATAATGTAGCGATCCAGTATCTAAGCTACTTTATTAATGAAAGTCTGGGCAGCGTTGACAAGTTTTTGTCCTTTTAAATCGATCTCGAGCTCACAAACCAAAATAATAGACATGATTTTCTCAGGCCATATATAAAATCAGATGAATAAAGATTATTAAAATGAATAAGTATGGATGACAGTTGATTACAATATTAGTTCAGTTTATTCCCCTCATTAGTAACAGTGTTACTATAAATAAATGGGATAAATAAAGTTAATATTAGTCTTATATTAATAATACTTAATTAAAATTGTGATTTATCATCCTTAGTATTATTCATAAGTAAAAAATATTTCACCTTTCCCAGTTCTGTTCCTCGGGTCTAAAAGAAATGTAGAAAGAATATACAAAATGAAAGCACCATAAACATTTGTGATCTATTTCCATTTGTTATTTTCAAAAGGGAAATACTTATAGAGCAGAGGTCACCTTTTTAATTCCAATAGAAGAGATGGACCGTGATTATTCCTCAGACTATAATCGTACCAACAAAATATATAATCGTTGCATCCCTAGTCTCATGTTAATCATACAATCAGCGTTTCAGCCACAGAAAACATTACATAAGGTTAACATAATATTTAACTCAAAAAAGCCAACTAATGTTCATAATCTTGTATTATACTATATAGTGTTACATATTCAGTCATCTTATGCATGCTATTGTCTTATCTGTACATTAATCTTTATATAAATAAGTGTTATTTATTTATTTATTTATTTACTGTGAATGACATGCTTGTCTGTATTTATTTATTTACTGTGAATGACATGCTTGTCTGTATTTATTTATTTATTTTTTAGAAGGAGATAGCACTGCACCTCAGTGAACACAGCCTTGGACCAGAAAAGAGGAAAGAACCAGAAACTGCCAGAGCCGGTTTCCAGTTGCGATCATTTCCACTACAGTGGCTCTGAATGGCGCGTCTGGGCTGGAATGCACTGGTGTACAGATAAGGTCAACTGTTACCATCATCTACTCTGGCTCATGACCATCTGACCCTGAAAACGGTGACCATTAACACACGAAAACACGGGATGGGAAATTTATGTACTTTCCCAAAATACCTGGCATCGTGACAAATATGTTGGTTTATTGTAAGTAAAAGTGAAACCACATTGCTCCTTATGTCATCAAAGGTTTGATTTCAGAAGATCAACAAATGTCAAATAGTTCCTTGTAGAAACGAAATATGAAAGAGGGCCTATTTTGTAGATACAAATTTTACAAATTAGAAATGATAAGCTGATCAAGAGAAAGTAATGGCATATACACTACCAGTTTGGGGTTAGTAAGATATTTGAATGTTTTTGATAGAAATCTCCTATGCGCTACAAGTCTTTGATGAATAGAAAATTGGGGTTTAAATGAAAAGCATTTATTTGAAATAGAAATATTTTGCAACATTATAAAATGTATTTACTCTCACTTCTAAAATAATTAATTAAGCAATAATTTCATTATAAAAAATGACTCATCCCAACATAAACATATTGTTTGTTTTAATAATGCATTTTAAATGGACAGTCCTAGTTCAAATCCAAAAACAGATTTAGTTATCTTACACATTTATGAACAGCCTTGTAATGCACATTTTTAATCGTCATGTTTAAACAGATTTATTTCTCTTAAAATGTGTTGTGTTACACTGGGTTTCTCTCTCTGTAAATATGCAGAGGAAGAACATCTCTGATGTGTTTATGACCGTTTTGATTTGCCATCGGTTTCACAGCTCAATGTTCATCAATTTCAGTTTTCTAAACTGTGGGCCAAACTGAAGAAGCCAGCAGGGCAAGCAACTACTGATGCATGGAAATGAGCTGTGTCAAAGTTCTCCAAAAAATATAGAATTATTTTATGTTCAAGAGGTGAAAGATACAGTTTGGAAAGACATGAGAGCGAGTTCATGACAGAACTGTCATTTTTGAGTGAACTATCGCTTTAAAACCACATTGTTCACAGAAAAAAATCAATCTGAAGCCTTCAAACATTAACATATAGTAAGCAAAGAGCCTCACAGGGTGAGTAAATGATTGAACACGGGAAGAATGTAGATGCATATCCGGACTACAACTACACATCAAGTGATCAGATCTATATGAGTCATACACACCCTCACAAGGCACTTTACATTAAAACTGTATCACATTCTCACAAAAAGAGCAACTTCCAAAAGAATGAAGCATGTGGGTTAAAAGCACAAGGCTGTGTGTGATACACCTCTCTATGTAAACAGTGTGTGTACACGTTTTCCTCATTGGCTTAGTTCACTTCAGCAGCTGATTGATTATAAAACCATTTTCAAATCCCCAGTCAATGAAGGATGGAAGTACTATCCATTTAAGAGAAATCAAAGTGAAACAAATGTGTGAGCACTAGTCCTGAATCCTGACAAACATTAAAGTATTAGTTCATCCAAAAATGAAAATTCTGTCATCATTTACTCAAATTTGTGTCGTTCCAAAACTGTACAGCTTTCATTCACCTTCAGAATAGATTTATTTAATGAAACCTGACAATTTTCTGTCCCTTCACTCACAGTTAATTTACCCAAAACTTTGACGTTTCAAAAACTTCAAAGGAACTCCAATGAGATTTGTTCCCACATGTCAAGCAAGCACATGTAAGCTTCCAGTTGCCATATTTAAAGGGTTAGTTCACCCAAAAATGAATGTGGTAAGACCCTTGCTGTCTATGGAGGGTCAGAACGAAAGCTCTCGGATTTCATCAAAAATATCTTCATTTGTGTTCCGAAGATGAATGAACGTCTCAGGTTTGGAACGACATGAATATCATTTTCATTTAATTTTCAGCCATATCTAATCATTATGTTACTGATCACATTTCAGTATTGACTTGGATATGCACATACTGTAATACAAGCTTGATCTCTGGATCAATACAAACACTATCAAGACTATACATTTATCAAAACAGCAAAAGACAATGTTTAAGGGATAGTTCACCCAAAAATGAAAATTCTGTCTTTAATTACTCACCCTCATGTCGTTTCAAACTCATAGCACCTTCGTTCATCTTTGGAACATAAATTAAGATATTTTTGATGAAATCCGACAGCTTTCTGACCCTCCATAGACAGCAACACAACTGACACGTTCAAGGCCCAGAAAGGTGGTAAGGACATCGTTAAAATAGTGACACCAGGGGTTTAACTGTAATATTATGAAGCTAAAAGAATACTTTTTGTGTGCAAAGAAAATAAAAATAACGATTTGCGGCTCGTGAATGGCGGTGGACATGAAGGAATTGTTGAACAAAGTCGTCATTTTTGTTTTCTTTGCATACAAAAAGTATTCTCGTAGTTTCATAAAATTACAATTGAACCAGAGATGTCACATGGACTATTTTACAGATGAACGTGTCAGTTGAGTGTGTGATTTTCCCAGTCATTCATAAACAGTATGAACAGTCATACTCACAGTCGAAGGAGGAAGGTGAGTGCCTCGCCCTGCCATGCTCTTCCCCATACACCGCTTCCATGCTGGGCTGAGCGGTGTGACGTCCCGGATAGGGAGGTGGTAAAGATCCATAAGCCATGGCACTGCTGACTCCCGTTACGCGCTCACGGGTCTTGTGTGCCTGCAATCTCTCCTGCTTGAGCTGCTCGTCGTCCCTGAGCAGAGCCACCAGCTGCTTGGACTTCTCCCGCACCCCCATGCCCTGGTCCTGTCCTTCCCGGTCGATGTACTGGAAATCCCGCAGAGTCTGGATGGTGTAGATGTTCTCCTTGCACTGCTGGGCCACTCGCTCTGATCCTGACTTGATAAGATAGTCCAGCAGAGTGAGGGCCTTGTACACGTGCCGCCAGTTCTTGCCGTGGTCGTTGAGCCTCTTCCAAATGATGCCCATGACCTCGGTGAAGGCCACCACGTTGAAGGTCAGGTCTGCGATTTCCATCAAGAGCGAGGTTGGAGGACCCCACGGGTCGTTGGAGGTCGCCTCCCTGACCTTTTTCTCTGCATCCGTGAAGTTGTTCACAATGTTCTTCATCTGCCGCCGTAAAGAAGAGGTCGTCATGATGACTACGGGTGTGGGATGATGGAGATGGCTTGTGGTAAGAAATGGGATGCAATGTGTGCCACGAAGAAGCAATAGTCAGGAATCTCCAGCAAAATATACAGCTTTGTTAGCCTGAAAAAAAAGAGAGACACATGCCTCATTTCAATGGATTGGTTCCCTGGAGGTCTTTGGAAAAAACATGCACATGATATTTCAATGGATTCATCAGCTTTTTGGCAAACCTATCCTTCTAAAAAAAGAAGTTCACTTTAGCATACTTATTTTCAGTGCTGATTAGATTCCTTACAAACTGTAGTCTGTCACTGATTCCAAAGGACATGACACAAATTGTAGTTTGTAATGTAACCCATTACATTACCCATTTTAGGCAATGTAATCAGAATACTTTTAGATTACTTTTGACCTAACTTGTTTATCACGTTGATTTAAAAAGAATAATTGTGTACCACATTGATATAAAAATACAAAGAGATTAGAAAATATATTCTATTTGTTGTAATTAACAACATAAAGTGCATTAAACATTATATAACTTTTAGCCTATATGTACACAAGGTTTACACAATGTTTCCCAATTTTGGATTCGTAAGTGTGTTTGTGAGTTTAATGAAAAAGTGAGTTTTTATTTCATGATTATTTGTGAGCTAATCATGAAATAAATCATACAAATATACAATTAAAATAATTTCGTTTTAAATAACATCAAAATAAAACATACTAAAACATGAAATATTTGTTTAATGTAATGTTTTTGGACACTTCACTGCATGTTTTTACAATTAAATGAAAATGCTTTATAGTGTAAACTTATATTAAATGCAGTTAGATGAACTAGAAAATGCTTTTTTGACCCACATATGCATAGTTTTAGTACATCTTTATTACTTCTGTTGTAAAAAAAAAATTGTAATTGTATAAAGTGCATTGCTTACTCATGCACTACCAAGCATTTATGGTAAATTAAAATATACTTTAACATAATTTTAATATCATATTAAAACTTCTGTGTCATCGATTTAAATATATGTATAATTACACATTTGCAATGAAGTTGCAATTTAGTACACTTAAAATATATTACATTTAAAAGTAATATCAAATAACACATTACAGTGAAATGATAAACAAGTACTCCACATGTGCTTTAGTATGTTAGTCAACACATTAAGTGTTCTTCTTCAAAACAAGACAAAAGATAGTAAATCATTATCTTTTTAACAACTTTAAATTTGACATTATAGTGTACTAAAAGTGTACTTAACTGTGTTAAGAAACAAATGAAACTATCTCTCTTTTATTTCATGAATAATTTATATTAAATCAAATCCCAGCTTCTTAAAAATGTACGTTTAAGAACTGAAGTACACTAAAAGAGCACATACAATACATTTAAGTATTACATACAGTCTGACAAGTTCTTTTGATATGATACCAAAACACGTAACTCGGCTCCTCTCTGCAATATAACACAAACCACCTGCGTTCAACATGTCTTCAAAGAAATGAGCACCAGCTGAGGAGGAATGCAGACTTGAAAGAAGCATCCCGAAAGAAACCTCTGCTCTTTTGGTCTTTAACTGTTAAGCTATTTGTAGCAATAATCTTGGGTGCGTTTCAAAGGTGTGCCATTCAGTCAAACAGCTGAAGTGTGTAATTTCTGTATACCACAGTTTATGTCAGAGTCCAGCTACCACCAGTTTGGGGCAAGTTGTACTACCTGTTTGTCCCAAAGATGACAGGGACCTTGTTTGAAAAACTGCTTGATGACACTAGTGGTGCAAAAATTACACACTTTATCAGTTTTGCCTGAATGGCACATGTCTAAAGACCAGACTTCCCTCACACAAATAGCTTAGAACCAGCAAAACTTGAAATTCACATTAGGCACGAGTGTTATGACTACGTGGACATGACAATATATTATCCAAGGTAATGTAGGTTGTCAGATTTAAATATAGAAAGAGGAAAATGTTCATGCTTACAGGCATGTTCACAAAGTACTGAGTTAACCAAGTGCTATTGGAACATCCTCCAGGTCACTGACACAACTAATCAAACACAGCTACAGGATCATCAACTGCTACAAAAGGGGCTTTCGCACTATGAGGAATGTTTTCAGAGCTCCTGTAACTATTGACGGACGTAGCCACTTTTTGGCGTGTTCACACCACAGGAACTGGGAGCGATGTTCTAGGAACACCTTTTGGGGGACTAAATGAACTCCTACTTCATAGTAGGGTTTAGCCCAGCACTGTAGGAACTACCAGTGGTGTAAATGTACATCGATTGGATGAACGTATGCCATACGAAACAGCACATGCCAATTTTAAAAAGCTGTAAACACACAGTTAACACTTACTCCACAAACTATCTCCATGATGACAACAGAAACTGTCCAAACAACACATTTCAGATCAACAAGAAAGTGCTGCAGTTACTACTAGCAAAACACCCAAGTAGGAAGATGACTACTTTCATTTAAAAACATAACGTCTAATAAAATCACTCCAATTCGACAAGGATCAATGAGTCTCGATAATGAAAAAGGAGCTGAATTAATGTGTGTAAAACATTCATTAAAACATTAGCAATTAATCAAGCAATAAATATGTAAGAAGAGATTTGGATTGAAAATTGACAAAAATTCAACTTGTGTTTCATGAATGAGGCCCATTAAAAGAGTTCAGATGCAAAGTACATCGGACATTTTTCTTTAAATGAGCATTTCTTTCTGGCTACTATGCATAGGTTTCTGTGTAAGTACTGGTTCTTCTGAATGGGTTGAGGCTGCGATTTAGCACATTTGAAGTGAAAGTACTTGATGTGGAGAGCATTCACTCAGTATCGGTATCTCATTTTTGACCAAAATGGCTTTTAGAGGCTTTTGCATTGGAACTTATTATTTATTTTACACACAACAGATGTGTAATGGGAAGTGTATCATATTTGTAAACTGCAAGAAACATCTACATTGATAGCATACACTGAAGAACTTTGGTGTACAAACTTTCACTTCAACTTTCAAAAAATGCAAGTAAATAAAGACTGAAAAAGTATTTTCTTGTAAAACATACTTTTAACAGTGCTCTGTTAGAGAGATGACTGTGTGTTTGATCAGTCATATGATTCATTTTTACTAGACTGGACTAGAAATATGACTGCTTATTTTATGTTGTTGATTACATTTGTTATAGCATAAGTCTGTATATTGTATTTTGAATGGCAAAGCCATAGAGCCACTGTTGGCTTCCTCTGAAAAATGATTAATAACTTTATATAAACAAGACCACACCCTGAATAAAAAAAACACACGCACACATCAAAGCCATATATGCTTCGTACACCAGTGAGAAACTACTCTCATTGTGCACAGGCCATGACCTTGACGTGGTGACACATTCCGCTCTCTGCTTTAGACGACAATCAATAACATCAGTTTGCTTAACATCACATTTCTGCTGTGAGCCTGTGCCGCGCAAAGAGTGAGGAATTTCAAAAACAAGCGCTGCTGGCACCTGGACACAATGAACAATGAGTTCCCACTACATCAATCTGAATTCAGTCTACATGTCCAAACCCATCAGTATAAGAAAGTGCGATTTACAAAGCCTACTGTCAGTTTGACCTCTCATATTCTTTTACTGTGTGTCATTATATGTGTACATTTAAAAAAAATAAGATTTTTTATTAATACCTTTTGTTAAAAGCCGTATGTGTGTGTAAACAATATCTTTATTTATATAATAAGCTTTAGGCTACATTCAGCTTATAACAAAGTAATAGAAAAAAAAATACTAGGAATGAATTATGTAACTACGATGAACTATGAACTACATATTTTAGAAAAGGTGGTCACACTTTATTTTAAAAACCATTAACTATGACTTTTGCCTCAGTAAACTCCTAATTTGCTGCTTATTAATTGTAATTAAGCTGTTAAATTTAGGGATTGGTAGAATTAAGATTTGTAGAATATGGTTATGCAGAGTATGGGCTTTATAAGCACTAACAAACAGCCGATATGTTAATAATAGGCATTAAGCAACTAGTTAATAGTGATAATTGCTCCCTATACTGAAGTGTTATGGAAGAGGTTTGTCATAACATCATCGCGAAGTAAACTCTGTAATGACTAATATAATATATCATTTTACTCCGTTTTATTTATTTTTGTACATAAGTGGTTGTTAAAAAGTGATCATTTTAAAATACAACGGGCACAATACAAGGAAATAATCTTTTAAAAATTAAAATATGCCTTACTTCATTGAATTACCTAATATCCCAATGAAAAGTTGTACTATGGATTTGTTTCTACTTTTATCTAAATGTAACGTATCGCGCTATATTTCAGAAAAATAAAAGCCGTGTGAAATATCTCTGTTCTCTCGTGATGAACTAGGCTGGTTTACTAAGCAGTCCACTTCAGAAGAAAACAACTTTCAATCCGGGAGGAGAACCAGCTCTTCCACAATGAATATGCGTCTCGCGGTTTTGACTGAGGATTTTAATCTGGAAGGTAAATCACACCCTTAAAATCATTCAGACGCTTCCCGATACGGGACAGGAATAAAGAGCCCCTTTAGCAACGCTCGCATGCTCATAATAATAATAATAATGCGGTATTGCGGCAGGCGAAGCGAGTGTTGAGAGGGCGACGCTTGCGCGCGTGAGTGACTCAGCTGGAATAATAGAGTAAGATTTAGAAATCTTACACTGACCCGCGAGAGACGAAATCGTGGCTATCGGAGCGTCCTTTGTGCCCTTACCTCTCATTGCTTGACATACAAGTCCCAACGTCGGGATCCTATCGGTGGTCGTGCTCCTCTCAACATCTCCGCATGTTTTCAGAGTGGATAGTTTTGGAAATCTCGACTCAAATGTAGCAGACGTTCAACTCAGTTAAGCGTCTCAAAGTTTCGCCTGCGTGTTTTTGTTGTTGCCCGTTGTGTGGAGGCCTATCCGGTTAGGAGGTATTGGTACATATCCAGAAAAAAAGTCCCGGGCGCCAAGCTCGCTGATACTGAGCCCCCCTGTTAAAGCCCAGTAAAGTGAACCGAGGGAAGAGACTGATGGAGGGAAGGAGGGCTGCTTGCGCCTGCAGAGTCAGTCAGTCTACTTTAACCCTTTGTGCTCCGACACGAGACGCCAGTGTTGCCAGATCGGGTTAACGATTTCCAAATAAAATAATGATGAAAAAAGGTAATAAATATAAATACATTTCACAGGAACATGGATCAAAACAGGGCAAATGCGTTAAAGACAGTCAGAAAATACGCTTAAAATGACCAGAAACCTTTTCAAAATAGCAATCAAGAAATTAACTGATAACCCCCAGGGGAACACATGCATCATTTTCAATGTCCACAGTAAGAAAAAGCTCATTTTTGTGCAAAAAAAAGTGCACAATAAAGTGATCAGAAAGCAATGTTAATTCACACCCACAACAGCCAAACATGTGTTATTCATTGATACATACTGTATGATAATCTGACAGCAAAAATAAAATAATAATAACAATTAACAACAATGCGCTTACCTTTCTCTTGAGCTTTATCAATAGACAGCACGTATTTCATGAAGTAAACATTTTAGAACATAATGCAGAACTTAGCACAGTCAAAACTGTTCAAGTCCAGCAGCTGTCAATGCCAAGTATACAAGAGTTTGGACGGTTTAAAAGATGTTCTGATGCAGGACAGCATAGTCCCATGTTCAGTTTTGATTTTTATTAAATCATTTAACTGTTAACTTGTTTCAGTTACAATTACATTTATAAGTCTTCTATTCACTTAATCCGCGTTGTGAGATTTGAGTTACTCTTAGATTCTTTATCGTGTAACTTATATTTAAGCCACTTTGCCATGAATCACTTAACTTAAATAAAATGAAAGAGTAAATATAGGCTATAGCTGCACATTTAAATTTAGCCGTTTACAGCGCCAAAACCCAATCACTCACGAGTCATCACATCTCACCAACATAAAAGATGGTAAATTGATTGACAAGTCTCTGTTAAAATAAACCAAAAAGGGTTGCGTTAAGGAAAAATGAGTTGATGACTGCACTAAACATTATTTTGCTGTGATACTTTGAGCTCGAGCATATTAAGATAACGTGACTAAGATAACATTGAAGAAAAAAGAGCTGATTGGGCGGTTTTTAGTTTTTTAAAAGCAGCCCAAATTTGGTCTACCCGCCCAATGCGTTATTCTCCGGTCCAAGCCGATCAAAAGAAGCCCAATTGAGCGGCAACCCGCCCAATCTGGCAACACTGCGAGACACACGAGCCTGTCACTGGCCGAGAGCAAATTACTGCTGCTACCCTGAACCTGATTTATCAATCAGCTCTGCCTGGAAATCTGCTCTCAGACGACACTTTCTACAAACAGAGTACGCGTTTAGTTGTGAATAAAACAAAGAGTGCGTTTGGAGTGCGTTTAGCAAGAAATACTGATTTTCAGTCTTTCTCAGAAAAAAAACACGTTTAACGTGTTACGTTACAAGGTTTCGGTTTTTATTTTTTAATTATTTGTAAAAAAAATCACTATTACAATCGTTTCAAATATAGTGTTCGATATATAGGCCTATATATGTATAATATATAAATAGCTTTTTTTTTTTTGCAGTGTATACAAAATATGTTTTGCATCTATAAAATGATATAGCCTGGCTATATTTTTCTTTTTGAACAAACGGTCAGTAACAAGAGGTGCTTAGACTGATTGAAATAGTCATCATTAATGGTCATTTCTGAATAGAAGATTTTCTGTTAACCTTGTTTGGGACATGTCTACACAAGTTAAATCCATGATTTGGGTGGGTTTGAAGTTTTAAATAAATATTAATTTAAACAAACATCACAAATTAATGAAGATATATAAAAAATATAGACAGATAATGCATGAGATGTGTGCCTGTAATGCTTTTTTTTGTGGGGGGGGGGGGGGGGCAACAGATTGTTTACTGTATTTAAGGATGATGAAACTGTAATGTGCTCTATTGGAAATAACAGGGCAGCTCTAGTGCCAAATTGAAGGGGGTGAAGATGAGGGGTGTTAAATTACTTATGACTCTTCCCACAGATCTACCTAGTGCTTATTCTCATGATTTATTCATTGTTTTCTAGAGGGGTAATATGACATATAATGGCTATAAAGTGTTTCCCAACCTCGTCTGTCTTATGCAATCCTTGCAGCCTGTGATGATCTAATTGAGCATAATCATAAATATTATAAACGTCATTAAATATTAGATGATATTCAGCTACATTTGATCCAAATGTACATTAAGCATATTTTGGAGATACTGTGAACACACAATCTTTCTAAGAACACACTTTGGTTGGGAATCACTAGAACACAAGACTCTTTATCACACATGCACATAGGGAGAAGGAATGAAGACTATTGAAAAGAATGTCTATTCAAAGCTTCCTTGTGACAAGTGTTTTGGCCAAGCAAGAGTTTCTGGAAATACCAGCTCTGCTCTTGACAAACTGATACTCTCCCTCGTTTCTGCTGAATAAACAAAGACATTCTGAACAGCCGCCAAAGAAAAAAAAGTCTCTGCTTCTCAAATATGTTGTGAGAAGACAAACAGTGTTTAATCCCAAGTAAATTACTTTTTGACACTTTCCACAAAAAGGTACATTCTCGTGTCACATAACGCTTTTTAATAATTAGAGGCACAAATTCTTATTGTTTTTACTTCATTCTTATGAGTATCTGATATGTTATATATCTTCATGCTTAAAATGCTAAAATGGGGATTTTATAATCAATTACAAAAAATAAAATCACGCAATCTGTTGTATTTGGATGTTTTATAAGGCTGTGAAAAGCTGCAAACCTGACCATTCAAAGGTTTAGGAGCAGTTTTAGTATATAAAAAAACTTAACACTTTTATTCAGCAAGGATAAATAAAATTGATAAAAAATGACAGTAAAGACATTAATAATGTTACAAAATATTTTTATTTTTAAATAAATATCCTGTTAAAGCGTCATAATGATTTCCACTAAAATATTCAGATCAAATAATCATATTAGACCGATTTCTAAACATGAGACTAAAGACCGGAGTAATGATGCTGAAAATTCAGCTTTGCTTCACAGGAATAAAATACATTTTTAAATATATTCAGACTGAAATAATTAGTTTTCAATTGTAATAATATTTCTGGATATTTTAATATTTTACTGTATTTTTGATCATGTAAATTCAGCCTTGGTTGGCATAAGAATCTTCTTTCAAAGATATTAAAAATTCTTACCAGCCTGTCTGAATGGTAGTGTAAATGTCAATTAAAACATCAGACTCAACAGTAGTTTGGCATTATGTGGTTGACTACATTTTCCAAAGTATCATTCTTTGACTAACATTTTCAGAAAATGACATTGTTGCTTGATAGACCTGTTTTTGCATTTAACACAACCTCTCCTGCTGTCTATCCACACTATGTCTTCTTTTTCCCTGAAAACAGACTCTGGACCAAATTCTTTGTTTCGTAACAAAGGCCCGGCGGTGACGTCATCACCAGTGCACATGCAGACAGAGCAGAGGAGGAAGTTAAAGAGCCGGCGGACCGCAGGAGACAGACTCACAAACCCATCACACCCCCTCCTGCTACTCCATACAGATACAGTCATGTCTCCAGCTCAGACGTTCAGAATGCACTGATTGAAATGTTTAGAAATATGCATACATTTTTGTCTGACAGGCATGAGAAGAAATGCATAAACACCCATCATGCCTTTGCTGCCCTCACATGGAAGCACTTTTGTATAACAACCAAGTATTTGTCTATGTTCGTTACTATATTAACCAATATGATACTGTATTAGTTCATTAATATACCAACGTTTGTGCATTAGTAGCAGACATAATAGATTACGAATACAAATTAATCTTAATGTGAATATTCATCTGTTTAAAATGATCAAGCAAGGTTTTTTTTAGGAACAAAAGTAAAGCATCCAAATTATTTATTTTGCAACATACAGGCAACCCAAATTCAGGAAATGTTGGGAAGGTTTTTCATATACAGGTGATTTAAAAGTCTTTTAGTTTTCATTTTATATGTAAAGATGCATCTCAATAAATTATAATGTCGTGGAAAAGTTTTCAGTAATTCAAATCAAATTGTGAAACTTGTGCATTAAATAAATTCAATGCACACAGACTGAAGTAGTTTAAGTCTTTGGTTCTTTTAATTGTGATGATTTTGGCTCACATTTAACAAAAACCCACCAATTGCACCAAATCTCAACAAATTAGAATACTTCATAAGACCAATAAAAAAAAATATTTTAGTGAATTGTTGGCCTTCTGGAAAGTATGTTCATTTACTGTATATGTACTCAGTACTTGGTAGGGGCTCTTTTTGCTTTAATTACTTTCTCAATTCGGCGTGGCATGGAGGTGATCAGTTTGTGGCACTGCTGAGGTGGTGTGGAAGCCCAGGTTTCTTTGACAGTGGCCTTCAGCTCATCTGCCCCTTTTTGTTCTCTTGTTTCTCTTTTTCCTCTTGACAATACCCCATAGATTCTCTATGGGGTCCAGGTCTGGTGAGTTTGTTGGCCAGTCAAGCACACCAACACAATGGTCATTTAACCAACTTTTGGTGCTTTTGGCAGTGTGGGCAGGTGCCAAATCCTGCTGGAAAATGAAATCTTTAAAAAGCTGGTCAGCAGAAGGAAAATGTATATGTAAACAGGTGCAGTGATATTGGTTTTCAAAAAACACAATGGACCAACACCAGCAGATGACATTGCACCGCAAATCATCACAGACTGTGGAAACTTAACACTGGACTTCAAGCAACGTGAGCTATGAGCTTCTCCACCCTTCCTCCAGACTCTAGGACCTTGGTTTCCAAATGAAATACAAAACTTGCTCTCATCTGAAAAGGACTTTGGACCACTGGGCAACAGTCCAGTTCTTCTTCTTAGACCAGGTAAGACGCCTCTGACGACAACTGTAGCCAAATTCATTGACACGTCTGTGTGTGGTGGCTCTTGATGCCTTGACCCCAGCCTCAGTCCATTCCTTGTGAAGTTCAACCAAATTCTTGAATCGATTTTGCTTGACAATCCTCATAAGGCTGCGGTTCTCTCGGTTGGTTGTGCATCTTTTTCTTCCACACTTTTTCCTTCCACTCAACTTTCTGTTAACATGCTTGGATACAGCACCCTGTGAACAGCCAGCTTGTTTGGCAATGAATGTTTGTGGCTTATCCTCCTTGTGAAGGGTGTCAATGATTGTCTTCTGGACAACTGTCAGATCAGCAGTCTTCCCCATGATTGTGTAGCCTAGTGAACAAACCCGAGAGACCACTTTGAAGGCTCAGGAAACCTTTGCAGGTGTTTTGAGTTGATTAGCTGATTGGTATGTCACCATATTCAAATTTTTTGAGATGGTGAATTGGTGGGTTTTTGTTAAATGTGAGCCAAAGTCATCACAATTAAAAGAACCAAAGACTTAAACTACTTCAGCCTGTGTGCATTGAATTTATTTAATACACGCGTTTCACAATTTGAGTTGAATTACTGAAATAAATGAACTTATCCTCGACATTCTAATATATTGAGATGCATCTGTATATATAAAATGAAAACTAAAAGACTTTTAAATCACACGAGCCAATATTATATTCACAATAGAACATAGATAACAAAACAAATGTTTAAACAGATACATTTTACACCTTTATCCACTAAATGAGCTCATTTTAAATTTGATGCCTGCTACAGGTCTCAAAAAAGTTGGCAAGGGGGCAAAAAAAGGGATATTTTGAAAAGATTCAGCTGGGAGAACATCTAGCAACTAATTAAATTAATTGACATCAGGTCTGTAACATGATTAGCTATAAAAGAGATGTTTTAGAGAGGCAGAGTCTCTCAGAAGTAAATATGGGCAGAGGCCCTCCAATCTGTGAAAGAGTGCATAAAAAGATTGTGGAATACTTTAAAACAACGTTCCTCAACATCAAATTGCAAAGGCTTTGCAAATCTTATCATCTACAGCGCATAACATCTGGAGAAATCTATGTGTGTAAGGGACAAGGCCGAAGACCTTTGTTGGATGCCTGTGGCTTTCGGGCCTTCGACTGCATTGCTCATCAACATGATTCTGTCATTGACATTACTAAATGGGCTCAGGAATACTTACAGAAACCACTGTAGGTAAACACAATTTAAAGCTATATCATACAAAAAGGAAGCCATATGTGAACATGGTTCAGAAGCGCCGTCGTGTCCTGTGGGCCAAGGCTCATTTAAAATTGACTGTTTCAAAGTGGAAAAGTGTTTTATGGTCCGACAAGTACAAATTTGAAGTTCTTGTTGGAAATCACGGATGCCGTGTCCTCTAGGCTAAAGAGGAGGGAGACTTCCAGCGTGTCATCAGCGTTCAGTTCAAAAGCCAGCATATCTGATGGTATGGGGGTGCATAAGTCCATACTTATAATGCTGAAAGGTATATAAAGGTTTTAGAGCAGCATATGAAGAGCTCTTTTCCAAAACGCTATAAATCCATTTTAATAGTTTTCATGAAAATTACATTTTTTTTACCTAGGTCCATACATTTTGTTAATATTCAATTTATCATGTTAAAATGGTCTGTTGGCTCAGTCTGAACATGTTAAACAATGATTGTTAAATGAAACAACAATTTAGTCGATTATAAATGCAAAGTTTTTTTTTTTCAAAACGCTACAAATCCATCCTTTTTTTTTATAAATGTTGGTTTATGTCGTAAAAAAATTTTTTTTTGCAACATATGAAATCAGGGACTCATACTATAAACCGATCGCACCAGCCTTGTGTTGATGTAACCCCCCCGGGTCCGCACCATCACACCGAGCGGGTCTCGAACCCGGGTTTCCAGCGCGGAAGGCGGGCGCTCTAACAAGGAACGCCAAAGGCTACAGCCTCTAGCGTCAGTCGCTAGAGCGCCTCTTTTTGAGGTCAAGGGGAGTGAGGTTTACACACCGCCTTTACTGGCATACACATCTGTTACATTGACATCCCACAGTGGGTATTAACGCGCCACCTGAGTGACGAACCTTCTTTTTTTGTTGTTTTTTGTGATTTTCTTTGTCCAGTCTGCGTTTTCTACCCCCAGGTGTAGGTCTCACTGGCTCATCCAGGCCATCAAAAGTGTTATTAGAGTTTAAAGCACTAATTTTTAAGACTGAGCACAAACAAACGCTTCAAAATTGGTCGAGAGGACATATCGCATTTAGGCTAAAAACAGGTTCGGCGCTTATAGCGGTTTGGAAAGGAACTGCATCTTGCAGTACATTTTAAACAAGGAAATATAGCGATTTGGCATGCAATATTGATGGAGCAGTGAATAGGTTCAGTACACAGCAAAATGGCATGACGAACTCATTTTTTTTAAATTTGGCATTTATCGCATTTTGGAAAAGAGCTCTTCATATGCTCCCCTCCAGATGACGTGTATTTCAGCAGGACAATGCAAAACCACATACTGCAGCTATTACTAGTCAAGTCAAGTATTACAACAGCATGGCTTCATAGTAGAAGAGTCCAGGTGTTGAATTGGTCTGCCTGCAGTCCAGATCTTTCACCTATAGAGAACATTTGGTGCATCATTAAACAAAAAATATGTCAAAGACAACCACAAACTCTTCAGCAACTGGAAACCTATATAGGGCAAGAATGGGACCAAATTCAACACCAAAACTCCAGAAAATCATAACCTCGATCGATGCCCATACGTCTTCAAACGGTTTTGAAAAGAAGAGGAGATGCTACACCATGGTAAACATGCCCTCGTCCCAACTATTTTGAGACCTGTAGCAGGCATCAAATTTGAAATGAGCTCATTTTGTGTATTCAATTGTAAAAATGTCTCAGTTTAAACATTTATGTTCTATATGTTCTATTGTGAATAAAATATTGGCTCATGTGATTAGAAATTATTTTAGTTTTTATTTTATTAAAATTAAAAAAAAACGTCCCAACATTTCTGGAATTTGGGTTGTATTATTTTTTAATTGATGCAACAAGAAGAGCAGGCAAGATGAATGAATGCATTTTTAGTTATCATAGGCCTACATATTAATTAGTATAATTAATGAAAATTAACCCTCTGGTGCTGCTCGTGTGGTAGTTTATATTATATACTTTGGCTGAATGTGATTTGGTTACGCATGTTAAAATGAAGTTATTTGGGCATGCACAGTGCCCTCTCGATTAATAATGGCACCTTTAGTAAATATGAGCAAAGGCGGCTGTGAAAATAAATCTGCATTGTTATCCTTTTTAACTTTCATTGAAAAAACTGCGGAGAAAATCTCATTGTGACATAAATGCTTTCTCTAGTTTATGTTGGCCACAATTATTGGCACCCAATTATTGCAACGTCCTTTTCCCAGCTCTGAGTTTTCTGCTATAATGCCTGAAAAGTTTGAAAAACACCTGAAAAGAGATCAGAGACCATTTTCTTCATAAAAAAATCTTTCCAGATACTTCAGATTCACAGCTCCATGTTAGTGCTTCTTCTCTTCAGTTCACCTCACTCATTTTCTGTAGGGTTCAGGTTAGAGGACAGGGACAGCCATGGTAAAAGCTTCGTTTTGTGCTCAGTGACCCATTTTTGTGTTTATTTTGAGGTTTGTTTTGGATTTTTGTCCTGGTGGAAGATCCAAACACGGCCCATTATAAGATTTCTAACAGAGGCAGTCAGGTTTTGATTGTTTTATCCGTTGGTATTTGATAGAATCCATGATGCCATGCATCTGAACAAGATGTTCAGGACCTCTGGCAGAAAAAAACAGGCCCACAACATTAAATATCCAGCAGTATATTTAACCGTGGACATACGGGAACTTTTTTATTCCTGTTTGTACTAAACTCATCTTGAGTGTTTGTTGGCAAAAAGCTCTTTTTCCTATTTCATCTGACCATAGAAGCCAGTGTCATTTGAAGTTCCAGTCGTGTCTGTTAACTGAATTTGCTGGAGTTTGTTTTTGGACGAGAAACCCTCCCGAACAACATGTGGTGATGTAGGGGATGTTTAATATATATATATATATATATATATATATAGGTTTCTGGCCCCAAGACTCAACTAATCTCTACAATTCTCCATCTGTGGTCCTTGGAGAGTCGTTGGCCACTCAAACTCTCCTCCTCGCCGTGCATTAGGACGCCTCTTCCAGGCAGATTTAAAACATATTTAGTTGATTATTATTACCCTGATGGTGGAAATAGGGATTTGCAATGCTTTAACTCTTAACAGCCACTTTCTAGTTTGTGAAGCTCAGCAATCTTGTTCTGCACATCAAAACTATATTCTTAGGTTTTTCTCATTGTGATGAATGATTACTGGAATTTGGCCTTTGTGTTCCTCATATTTATAATCCTGTGGAACAGGAAGTCATGGCTGGACAATTTCATGCTCCTAGTCACCCTGGTGCTAAAAAAATGTAAATAGGAATGGGAATATACTCCAGAGATATTTTACTCATAAGAATTTCTAGGGGTGTCAATAATTGTGGCCAACATTCATTGGAGAAAAACATTTATTTCATCATGAGATTTTCTCCCCACTTTCAATTGTTTTACTTCAATGATAGGTTAGAATTTGGTGAGTGAAAGATAAAAAGGATAAACAATGCAGATTTATTTTCACAGCCGCCTTTGCTCATATTTATCAAGGGTGACAATATTAGTAGAGGATTAGCACTGTGTATATTTGTATTTTTTGGTAATAAGCATGAAAATCAATCTTGGAGCACATTAAGTTCATTCAGAAGACACTTGGCAGATAATTACTGAAGACAATTTTAAAAAATAGAACAAAAAATTTACAAAATTTTAGTTTACTGTAATGAAAATGCAAAATTTTTTTTGAAATGCACAAAAACTGTGAAAATCAAAACACAAACAAGTTGATTTCCAAAATTGAGGTTGACATTTAAAAAAATGAGCGACCGTTTTTCAGGACCATTTAACTTTTTCAAATCATGTTCATCTGTTTTTTTTTTTGTGTGTTGACATAGCAAGTGCCAAAACCTTTTACATATTTCACAGCATTCTATTAAAGTAAAAATTATAAAATAAATAAATAAAAAGCTGCACTAGAGGGTTAATTATTCATATGGTTGCACTGTGTGAGAATTTGCCCGTTTTATTTACACTGTTGTTGTTTTTGTTGCCAGGTTTTTGTAACTTATCGATTATTTAGCAAACGTAATGATTTTAAAATGAGTTCAGCTGCTATAGTTAAAGCAATGTTGATTGTTAAACAAATGAGAAATAAATATTAGTTAATTGTTACACATCACAATTAATTTGCCATTTCAAGGCCTGTGAGTGGCATTTTGAGTGGCATGTTTTGTGCAATTTTGTGTCTCGTGTAATTTTGTCATTAATTTAAGAGGACATGCATTTTGATTACCATGTAAAGAAAGTGAACAATGTGATTCGAACTCTTTCAAGCTGACTGAATTAAACATATTTTGAAATAAACTAAATCAGTAATTGCTGCAACAATGGATCATTTTAGGCCACAGCATCTTCACATTTTCTCTTCAGTGAATACATTTACTTACTTTTAAAACCATACTTAGATGCCTCCGAGTTCTCTGAACAGCTCAGCACAATGAAAGCAAGGTCAAACTGAACAAAAGGTCTTACAGAGGAGTGAGTGATATTGTGATGCCTCACAAAAAGACATGTCCTCTGCTTGTAAGTTATGGAATAGATTCTGGAAACCAACGTAAGAAAGTGCAGAGTTGCCATGGTGATGCATATTCCATTCTCAGCTGAGAACATTCTGTAAAAACCAGGATAAAGTCTAAAAATGTAATTCTGAAATAACAATCATCAAAGTTTGATTGCAAGCATTCATTTCACTATGATTTCAATCTTTGACATGGCCTTACTCAGTCAATATTAAAGATACCAAGAATACATTTTCACAGAATGTTCTTTGTAGGATGATTTTATGCAGAAAATAGTCAATCTAAACAAACTATGTTTCACAGAGAGGGTCACATTTAGTCTCAAGCTCTCCAAGGTAAGCATTGTAAAAGAAAAGCAAAAGCACACCGTGCACCAATTCAGTCCATTCAGAGTAGCCTTGAGTGAGTCAAGCTGAGACTCTCACCCCCGGTTTCACAGACAAGGCTTAAACCTAGTCCCAGACTAAAATGTAAGTCTAAGCTGTTTCAATTGACAGGAACTTGCACTGATTGATCTCTGACTGATGTCAGTGTTCTTGATAATTCTTGAATATTGTTAAATTTCACCCACATTTGGGCCTTTTTTTGAATATTTAAATGTTTCGAATTATTACATTATTTTCATTACAATTAAGCACATTTTAACCACATGTTAATTTTCGTTACAAACACAAACTTCCATGTCAAATTAAAAGTGTTGCTTTAAAATACAATTGAAATCATAATGTTTTAGTAATCTTGGCATGTTTTAAAGTACACTTATTTTGATGTGTTTACTAACATAATGATTCAGAATTCAGCGGCACGACTGGTCTTCAACGAGCCCAAAAGAGCCAATGTTACACCTCTCTTTATCTCCCTGCACTGGCTCCTGGTTGCAGCTCGCATCAAGTTCAAGACACTGATGCTTGCATATAGAACAACCACAGGCTCAGCACCCTCCTACTTCCACTCACTATTACGAATCTACATCCCCTCCAGAAGTGTGAGATCTGCTAGTGAGCGACGCCTCGTGGTACCATCACAGAGAGGCTCAAAACCACTCTCCAGAACATTCTCGTTCACCATTCAGGGAATGATCTGTTTGCCTCTTCAAGATTAATCGCTTTATGTACTCCCCAATTGTAATATTCGCTTTGGATAAAAGTATCTACAAAATGAATAAATGTCAATGTAATATACTAAAGCACGTGCAAAATAATTGATTATAATTGTAATTGTAACTGTAGTGTGTTATTTGATATTACATTTGAAGTTAATAAAAGTGAACTGAATTTCAATTTCATCATTACAAATATATTTGAATACATACCATACAGTTACAGTAGAAATTCGATAAAAGTATATTTTAGTTTACATAACTGTTTGTCAGTACATTCAGCAGTTCACTTTAACTATATTTCAAAGACAATGAAGTAATTATGAAATTACATAAAAATGTTCCTAAATCCTACTTAAGTGGGTAAAAAACAGTCCAAAGTTCAGATAACTGCATTTAATATCAGTTTAAACTATATATTTTCCATTTAATTGTAAATAACATGCATTTAAGTGTCTGGAAACATAAAACGCATTCTTTTAAAATCTTTGAAAGTAGCTTAGAGCTCTGTTCAAATCTGTAAGAGAGAATGGCGGTCGTGATCATACCTATATAGAATATTGTCATGATGCTTGGATTAGTTTAATGTCAGCTGTTTTTCTATTTCTATTAAAAGAGAGCCATCCGCATCATTACGCACTTAGGGATTAATAGGATGTGAAACGGACTCATTCATATAAATGTGATTCCCGAGGTACCAGTCTCATCTACACACACACACACACACACACACACACACACACACACACACACACACACACACCTTTACATCTTTGACCTAATGTTCCTGTGTGCCCACACAAATAAAATGGGCTATCCGTCGGGAAATAATTTAGTAAATGAAAATGTAGCTGTGTTCAATAAATATTTTGGAAAGTCAGTCATTAGCAACCCCACAATTATCCAGACGACTGAGGGAAATAAGCTGAAATATTGCCACCCACATGCTACTCGTGCCTCTATACTGAAAGCTGCACATTGAAGTAACTATTTCAAAAACAATGTTATACAACAGTTGGTTCTGGTTCATGTGTTTGATTATTCGAGCAGTGTTACAAGAGTGCTTATATTTAGCACAAAAGCACTGGGGCTTTTAATTGTCGACTTTTCTTCACTTTGCTTATCTTAGTACAGCATTTCAGATCTGGGCTGTGTTTCCCAAAAGCACCGTAAGCCTAAATTGATCATAGCTCCATTGGTTTCAATGGATCGATGTACTTAAGCTAACAATACGTTTGACTTTGTCAGTAATGATATAAGCTGGACTTAAGTCTGCATATTAGCTGCATTTGACTGACAATAGGCTACTCTGTGGCTCTGCATAATAATGGCCAATATCCAAGTAACACTGCGGTGGGCAATACCTTAAATAGGCAGCAGAATTGTTCAGATTCACCAGACGAGCCCAAAGCGTTGAATGACGCACCACACGATATTACCACCCATCCATCATCAGCATATAAAAGGCACTGCGGGAACCACGTACAACTCACTGCACCGAGAACACAAGGTGCTACCACCGTCCAGCCGACCACAGCACGGAGCATGGAGGTGAACACAACTGATAAAGATCTTCTTTCAGTTGATAGCACCGCGACGCTCTCTCGTTGCAGCTATCATTCCGAAAGCACCACAACAGCTGACATGCATTTGCAGTGCGCGACGCACTGGACACGTACAGAGCCAAAGGCGCGAGTGGTGCGCTCTTCCAGCACTGGAAAGCGACCCTCGTCGTCTGAACGCAAACCCAGGAGATCTCTGTATCCCTTTTCCGCGTCTGAGCTCCATAAAACAAAGCATATGAGATATGATATTAAAAACGACGAGCTGATCAGCGTAAAACCGAGTCACTGCCGACGCATAGTTGTGCTCGGCGCGCCCCGCGTGGGTAAAACGGCGATTATACGCCGTTTTTTGGGCGATGATGGATTCGAGGAACAGTACGAGCCAACAACCGAAGACTTTCACAGCAAACTCTACCACATCCGAGGAGAGAGATACCAGTTAGACATCCTGGACGCGTCCAAAGAGAGAGACTTCCCGGCCAAGCGAAGACTCTCTATTCTGACAGGTCAGTAAATGCGCCGTGTTTTTACTCAATTCGTGTTCTTTAAATTGTTTAATTATAGCCTGGGGTTTACAAATATCTCACTTTATGTGCTTTATGACCTCAACAGGAGATGTATTTCTGCTGGTGTTCAGCTTGACTGACCGAGAGTCTTTCACGGAGATCTGTTCATTACGCGAGGAGATTTTCACCGCCAAATCCAAGCTGATCAAGTCCAAAGAAAACAGACAGTTTCCGATAATAATCTGTGGCAATAAAACGGACTTAAACTCCTCGAGAGCTGTGCAGCACTCCGATATCCGCCAGTCTCTCGGGGAGGAAAGTGTCCTCTTAGAGGTGTCTGCCAAAGACTGCACCAACCTGGAGGAGATGTTCGAGACTCTAGCGGTGCTGGGGGGGCTCCCCACAGAAACCAGACCCTCTCTCCATCGAGACGTCTCCATGCACACGTATCAAGCGCTGAGCAGCAGAAAGAAAAACAAAAGAGCCATGAATGAGCCGTGTGGCGCGGTGGACCCGCTCGCCCGCAGACCGAGTTTCAGTAGCGACCTGCGGCGCGTAATGGGCCCGAGCACCCCTAAACGAAACACACCTATTGAGAGGTGTCACATACAGTAAAAGAGTAACGCTAGGGACTCTGTTTCAAACCTATGAATAATAATTATTCAACGATGTAAGAATTATTATATTCTTTAAGTCCCTGGCTGGACCATGGGACAGATTCTACACATTGACAAAGTATTTGTGAAATGTACTTATTATAGCCCTGTTGTAAAATTGGGCATAAGATGGTCAAAACTGGTAATTATCAGATGTAAACTGGTAGACAAACCGGTGGATCAGCAACAGACCAGCTGGTAAAACTAGTTGTTTTTTGGTCAACCACACTGTAGAAAATAGTAACCTGCCATTGTTATCCTAAAGAGCCATTTCTACTTTATTTATCACTTAAACATGAGTTTTGTTGGTATAAATGAATGCATTTCGATTGGTTCATTGATGTAAATTCATATATTTGACTTTAAAAACCAGTTAATATTGATGTTACCGTTTTCAGGTTACCATTTGTTCAGTGTGCAGGACTAAACTGGTCATTAGCTGGAGGAAACCGATTCTAAAACAGCGACCAACTTGCTTTTTCCAAAAGGAAAATGTTATAAAGCACGTATGCATGTTTTCTTAATAATGAATGTATTACCTCAAATGTGTTTAAACATTTCTTATACTAACTAACGCAGCGATTCTTGATAACAGACCTATGTTACCTCAAATTTGTTTCCTCTTTGTTTTGTATTACAGACAATAAAAAATGAATAAAAACGTTGTCTAAGAAATATTTTTCCCTCAAAATACGTGAGTTTGCTCCAGAAATCAAGGTCATTGCAAACAATATTTCCCCTGAAGTTGTAGAAATGTCGGAACATTCATAATGAGAAATGGTCCTTGAAGCAACCAAATCAGCATCGATCGTGCCACATATCGCCAGGATCGTGAGAATATAACGTCACATATTAATATTCATAATCCGAGCTATATTTATAGCGTGTCCCCCGCATCACCTCAGTTTTGCAGACATACAGTAACTACGCCTCTGCTTTAAGGAGAAACCAGTTTACTCACAGCATGGCCATTTATGGATGAACAATGGGAAGAAAGGAGTGGGTGGTGAAGCCATGGTTCTCCTCATATGCAGTGGCTTGAGTCATCGTCGCTATGCTGGCGTAAAATCCTCAAATATTCAGTCAGAAAACGCGCCCACGCACTCGTACGTGCGAGTCCCGCACAATACAACACATAGACATTATACAACACGACGCAGCTGCGAGATGCATTCCCTTTAGACTTTGAATATTCATGAATCCTCTGATGAATATTAACAATACATTAACAGTAAGACAAGCAAGCATAGCACAGACGTCTCAGTGCATTCGCATGACTGTTTGTTTGTTTGTTTGGTAGCGTTATGCACACGACGCTCAGTACCATGGACAGCGTTTTCTTTTATGAATAGCTTGGAAATATTGTCTAAACTCCAATACTGAGTTTCAAAATGATAACTAAAATACATTTCAATTGTGCAAGAATACTGTGTGGGAGCAACATGAATAATTCATGATTCTTCAAAGACCTTCTGTCTAACTGAGAATGTGGGTGGTTTGGAGAAAAGCCAGTTCAAATGGCAGATGCTATGAGAAATTCACTTCTGTGCCACATAACTCAAGATATAAAACCCTTGAGGGCATACAATCACATCAAATGTCATAGATCAGAGAAGGCAATCATCTAGTTTACTGTGTTCTTCTTTTCACAGATTACCGAATGTATTAACACTATTTTCAAACATTAACTAAAAATTGCCAATATTTTACGAATCCAGTTTAAAACACACATCTCAAGTTCTTAGAAATACTCTGTATTCGATACGAATATGGTTTTTGAAAACTTTCAAACCATTTTCCGAAGCCTTTCAATGTGATGACTCTAAAATGATCATGTGATGTAATTCATACACTTTGAATACGTCAATCTTTTTTGTTGTTGTATATTTTCAATATAAAAAGTAATGAACTTCAAGTAACGATTAAATGGAAGTAGCAGCAGATCTTCTCTTCCATATTGAAATGTACAATAGAGTGTAACAAATAAAACAAAAGTATAATTGTTGATTGTATTTTGAATTGTGGGTGTTGTTTAAGTGGACTAAATGATTGGAGATGTCCTTCACCAGAGAGAAATTTGTCATTTTCAATGGAATTTATTACATTTTGATTAAACAAAATCAAAATGCTTTTAAAAAATGAAGCATATGCAGAGGTGTTCACACGCATTCATAACAGGGTCATTTTCTATTTCATGCCAACAGTGCACATTGTTTTCCATTCAAGAATTATTATTTTATTCTTCAATATTATATCAAGATCATATTCTCACATATGTACCTTATGCATTCCCCAACAAACAAAAAAAATCTAAATTCAGACATTTAAAATATGCTCATCGTTGAAAAAAAAGTACTGTATTTGTGAATAAATTAATAAATAACAACATAAAGTGTCACATCACTGACCAATGTTCATTCTTCAAGACTAAACCTTTCTTCACATGAGAGAGTTTGTTTCATTTTTACCTTATTATGCATTCCCTTGTGTGCAATCTTTCTCATATTTCTCTGATGCAAACTTTCAGCTGTCTCTCTGAATGTCTGTATTTGTGCTGGTGTACTGCTTTTTGAAAAACATCTCTAATTCCAGCAGCATTGTGGGTAAGATGCTGTCCAGTAAAGCTAACCCTTCCCAGGAACACCGCAAACTCCTAAAACATAAAGATAAGCATCAATGGGGCATTGATGTATAACTGAAAAAGAAATGTACACATCACACTTGGTTTATTTACCAAGTAAAAACACGCAGATAATATTTTAGAAGTAAACATCACCTGTCATTAAGTATTAAAAATCCCCCTGCTTGAAATTCTCGAACTTTTTCAGACATCCCAAAAATGAGTTGGAGGTCATCTTCAGGGCTGAATAACTCCCAGTGCTACAATATATTAAAATAAAGCAGAAAAATTAAAGGCATTCGTCAGCTTTACCTAAAATTTCACACCAAATTTGAAAAATAAATAAATTACAAATATTATAAACATACTGTACATTTTAAATAGTCAATAAATAATGTATTCTTTTTAAAATGTGCTTAATTGTAATACAAATGTCAATACAAAATATACCATTAATAGTAATCACCCAAAAGTTTATTTTTTAATGCAAACATAACCGGTTGAAATGTTTCATAGCTGTAAAACCTATGTTATGTGATGCAGTGGTCCACTGCACCTGCTGCGTGATTCCTTCATTCATACGCAGACCCATGACCAAAACCTCCTCCAGCCTGCAGATACAATCTGATTCAATAACTCAGTAACAGTCAGTGTCATCGCTCCACAGTGAGTTGTGTGTGGACTACAGACGGGATCGTCTTACAGGCCCCGGTGGTCGAGCTGTATTCGGCGGCGTGTCCCGTGACCGTGACGCTGAACCTCTCGTATCCAAACATCTGGTTCTAAAGTCTGCGTCCGTGCTTCCCTCTGAACTCCTCCCACTGCTCGCGGCACAAACCGTCCATGTGCCCCTAACCGGTGATAGTGAACACAAAAACAAAGATATCGTACTTGTGTGTGAAAGAATGTGGGCGATTTCTCAAGATTAGCTCACTGTTCAAACGTTTGGGGTCAGTAAAGAAGTCTCGTATGTTCAGCAAGCCTGCATTTATTTGATCAAAAACACAGTAAGAACAGTAAGCATCAATGGTGTATTGATATATAACTGAAAATGCAATGTGCATATCACACTTGGTTTATTCAATCATTGCTGATCAAGAAACATTTGTTATTATCGTGTTAAAAACAGTTGTGCTGCTTAATATTTTTGTGGAAACCTCGAAACATTTAAGGATTCTCTGATGAATAGAAAGACCAAAATAACAATTTTTTGCAACATTATCAATCTCTTTAGTGTCACTTTTGATCAATCAGATGCATTCTTGCTGAATAAAAGCATTAATCTCTTTAAAATATATATTTTGAACAGTTGTGTACATGCACAAATGTACCTGGTCCTACACCGATGTACTGACGTCCCTTCCAGTACCCGATATTGTGTTCACTGACAGCGTTCTACAATAAACACACAATCCATTTACACATTTTGATTATTTATTGTATATAATATAGCATTTATTCATTTGGCAGATACTTTAATCCAGAGCGACTTGCAGCACTTTACATTTTATTTTGTACGCCTAGGAATCCAACACATGTCCTTGGTGTAGTGCTACAGGAACTTCACCTTATAAGAATTTAAGCAATTATTACTTACATTTTTGGCAAAGTTGGACACTTCGTATTGACGAAACCCAGCTTTTTCCAGGAATCCTCGTGCTGAACTGTACATAGCAGCTGTGACATCTTCACCAGGCACGCTTAGTTCACCTCTGTCAACCTGTTTAAAAAGCTGCGTACCCCTTTCCAAAGTCAGCTGATACAGAGAAACGTGATCATCACACACCGGCAGCAGTTTCTCCAGCTCACTCTCCCATGCCTTTACACTTTGTCCTGGAAGCGCAAACATGACATCCACTGACACGCGTCCCGGGCAGAGCGTCCTGGCCTCTGACACGGTCCAGAGAGCATGCTGGGAATCGTGATCCCTTCCTAGTACCCTCAGGTGATCATCATTCAGCGACTGTGGAGAACAACATTAAATCTATAGAGACTTGGTGAAAACTACGAAACATCATGTGCATGCAACATACCTGGATTCCAACAGAAAACCGGTTAACTCCTGCTAGCGTGAAGTCTTTCAGACTAGCTTTTCCAGCAGGTGTAGGGTTCACTTCCAGAGTGACCTCTGCTTCGTCAGAGAGATGAGCGTGTTTGGAGACGGTCTCCAAGACGGCAGAGATTGTGGAGGGCTGAGCCAGGCTGGGCGTTCCTCCTCCAAAAAACACTGAGCTGATCCTACAGGACAGGACAGAATTAAAGGGATATAGTTCACCCAAAAAAAATTAAAAAATTGTCTATCCGCATGTTGTTCCAAAGCAGTATTTATTCATTTCTTACAAAAAGGAGGGCCTGACACTTTATTTCGATAGTCCACTATAGACAATCTACTAACATTAAGTAACTTTGTAACTACACGTCAACTAGCAGTCATTAGAGTATTAGTAGAGTATTAGTTGGTCCACAGCATACTGACTATGAGAAACTTTGCAAGTATGTCAACTTATTCTACTAAACCTAAACCTAACAGTGTACTCTGCGAGTTAGTAGACATGTAGTTGCCATGTAGTTACAAACTAACTTATAGTTAGTAGAAAGTGGACTATCAAAATAAAATGTAACCAAACGCAGAATTGTATATTCTTTAAAGCATACTGTATGCCAGTGTCTCTGCACACTGACCTGGAGACCTGACTGAGCTGCAGTAAGGTTTGTGTCTCTCTCTGCAGACATTCTGTCATGACCGTGTGGTTTTGACTCCGAGGAATATACTTGTTGAAGTTGCAGTAGGAGCATCTTTTTAGGCAATAGGGCCACTTTTGAAAAGGAGACATACAGACAGGTAAAAGATAATACATGTATAATTCTGTGTATTTGCTAGACAGACGTGTTTAAACACTCACGTGGATATAGAGTGACGCTTGATCCGCGTGAGGAGGCAATCTGTGAGTAGTAGCGATAGATCTCAACAGTACAGAACCGAGCGCCGTCGCCAGACACTGTAAAGCGTGCTGCTGTGTTAGTAATGTCCGTCTCGACATACTGTTCTTCAAGAATCCTCAGTGAAGTCACGCTTCAGCCATGTTTTCTGCACGGTGCTATTTTACTGCAACACACTGCGTCACAAATATGTGAAACGCTAATGTTCTGGAAAAATTGATTAATAACAATAGTAATAATAATAAACAATCAATTGTTATCTACTGTACATATTTCAGAAGTTATATTTTTCACTTTTAGTCATTTTTTTCAAATTTGTGTCATATCCAAGCTTTTTATTTTAACCTTTTTTATGCAGATGGTCATCTGTAATAGAAAATAAATAAACACATGTAAAAAAATATTACAAAAAAAATCAATGAAATTGCATGCCTTAATTATTGATCAAAGTAAATTACCCAAACTAAAGTACCTTAGATACCCGCACGGTGACGTGCTTTCACCCACAGCCACTGATTTTTATTTATGTATTACTTTTTTTTCTGTACCTTAGAGATGGGTGCTGTTTAAAAAAAAATCTGAACAAAAAAGAATGACTATCATACTTTCACAATTATAAAATGTAATTCAGTATAATAGTCTATATTTCAAAAAATCCTGTCAGGCATTATGTACAGCAAGAATCATTATCATTTACATATTACTTATCAAAAATTAAGTTTTTATATATTTACAGTAGGACATTTACAAAATCTCTCCATGAAACATGATCTTTACTTAATATCCTTATGATTTTTGACATAAAAGATAAATTGATCATTTTGACCCATACAATGTATTGTTGGCTATTGCTACAAATATACACCTGCTACTTAAGCTACTTAAGACTGGTTTTGTGGTACAGGGTCACATATAATACAATTTAGAGTAATAACCTTTTATTTTATATTTTTACAGGTCAGAATAAGAAGCCTATGTTTTTTCCTTTAACATATCTGTCACCGAATGATGATACAACATTATTTCACCCATATTTTGACATTTTATTTTCACAAGAGTTATGTAAAACATTAAAGCAGACACTTTACTTGCATTTAATATGCTTTATATTTATATAAAATCTCTTTTGTACATTTAATTTGATGGGACCAAAATGGGACACCTTGCCTTTTACCCATAAATAAAGCTTTAGTAAGTCACCAAATTAAACACAACTATCATATAGTCTTTTTGGTGCTGTTTTGGAGCTTGAACTGTTGTTGTTTTTTTGCATAGTATTGCAACACAATTCTACATAACATTCTAATGCATTATGGTTTGGCTTTCCTGTTGTAATGGTGACAGCTGAAGTATTATTATTATTCTGCACATCTGCAACACTTCTCGCACTGCTTAATACCACTAAACTAAAATAGAGCAACTTCACCCGAGTCATCTTCAGCTGCTTCTATTCTCCTGGGCTATTTCTACAGTTCAGTTCTGTTCAAAAACTGACAAAAAAAACATGTTTCTTTCAAAATGCATTACATGTTTTCTCTTAGCATGTGAAGGCTGTTTTAAAGATTGTGCAAACAGAACCAGAGAGACGTTGAAGCCCCATAGCAACTAATAAGACAAGTATTGGTGTCTACACTCTCTGTAGATCCAGCTGCCTCCTACAAATCTCGCAGTGATTCCAAACGGCGTATTACAGACTTCAAGCGCCACTTTTTAAAGGCAAAGGGGAAGTCGAAGCGCGATGCATTATGGGATGTGGAATCTAATACACTGACTGTACTCTAAATCGCATTGCACTGAAGTGGAGGTTGTGCATTAATAACAACAACTGCTCAACGGAGTAAATAGCAAACCTATAACAATAACAAACCTATTGGCTACAAACGTATTTTTTGCAACCTTGAAATTCTACGTCAGCATCTGCTTCTCACGTGACCTGGCGTGAGCCGCCTGCCATCATCGAAATGCATGCATTTGTTTTGGGCATTTACACAATTTAGGAAGTGTCTCGGATCGCCGTACTTTGCAGCTTTTAAAGGTCTGGTTGGTTTTGGTTGGTTCTTCCGGTTGCTGTTCTAGCTCTTCACGTGTTGCTCTTGTTTCCAGGAACTTGTCGTCGGATGTGTAAAATGCTGAACGCTGCAGCAGCCGACAGAAATAAAGACCCGATCCTCGCTGCTATTACACAGCAGAGTGACATCCGACAGGGCTCTGGTCGCTCTGGAAATATCTTCTGGCACAGGGCAGCATGTTATTCACTTCGCCAAAGCATTTCCCAACATTACATGGCAACCGTCTGAAATTGAAGCGCAGTCGATATCGAGGTAAATATATGCGCAACACCTTGATCTCTTCACGCTTCTGCAGAAATGCATTGGTTGAGACTATTCAAGTTATGAAAACAAATCTCATTTACTAAATAATGAAGAGGCAGGTCGTTGAAATAGTTCACAGGTGAAATACTTTCTTAAATAATCCTTCAATCTACTTTAATTGACATTTTCCCTTACACGGTTCACTTACTAAAGTATGCTCAGAGTGCAGGTGCAGACACACTTTTAGAAACCTTTTGTGCTCTAGTTAGTAAAAAAAAAAAATTGAATGTAGAAGTTTTTCAAAGTACGCATTCTTGATTTTAGCATTATTCATAAACGCATGTTATTCCAAAAAGAAAAACTTTGAAATCTAAACTTTCACAAAATTCAAATAATTGCTCCTCTTTAACGCAGGGTTAAATAATATCCACACAAGCATTTAGGTACTGAAATTATACCAGTTCGTGTAATAAGCTTTAACGGACTCATAGCAAATATCGACAGAAATGAAACAATGCAATCAATTCTCGGTGGATACATCAATTTGCCCTACTTTATTTATTGTGTTAGTCAGAAATATAATGCCCTGAATGTCATGGCTGAGAAAAAAATGCATTTCTCTCACCTATTACTGATAAAGCTGCATTAAAGTCTGGGTTTTTGTCCCCAGCTAATTCACAGAAATTAAGTCACTAATTAAATATAACTTAAGTATAGTCCAATTATAAACACTTCTGACAGAGCTGTGGGATAGTTCACCCAAAAATGAAAATTCGATCCATTATTCACTCGCCTTCAAGTGGTTCTAAACCTCCATTTTTTTCCAGCTGTTGAACACAAAAGGTGATATTTTAAAAGATTTTGGTAACCAAACAGTTGACAGCCATTGACTTCCAAAGGATGGAACTAAATACTAGGGAAGTCAATGGCTACCGCTAACTGTTTGTTTACTAACATCCTTCAAAATATCTTCGTGTGTGTATAACACAAGAGAGATGTTTGGAACAACTGAGTAAATGATGACGATTTTAACTTTTGGGTGAACTACCCTTTAAACCTTTCAAGATTAGGCTGCATACCATTAATGAATTCCTGCTATTCAATGCTCAATGTCTAATGACTTATTTTAAGAACCACTTTGTGATTTAATTTTTTTATTGCAGTATTGAGGCATACAGAGAGCATCATAAGCTGCAGAATGTAAAGCCCCCCATCTATCTTGATGTGTCTCAGAGTTGGGAGACCTGGGCTGGAATTCAACCCGAGTCATGTGACCTCATCGTGAACATCAACATGATGCACATCTCACCTCTGGCCTGCACAAGGGTGTGCTTACTTGTGTTTCTCTTGCTCTCTGTTTGTTGAATGCCTGCATAATAAATCACCTAACATTTTTCCGCTTGTTTTAGGGTTTGTTTAATGGTGTTGGGAAAATACTGAAGCCACAAGGATTGCTTCTGACTTATGGGGTATTTGTAGCATGTTAAGCTGATTTTAATGTTATGCATTCGGTTACATTTATTGGCTTCTAATGACTTGTGTCTGATAATGTTTTGCAGCCTTATGCTTTCAATGGATCAATTACTCCTCAGAGTAATGTTGACTTTGACCACAGTTTGAGATACAGGTTAGTGATAAAGCAAATCGCTGGCAAAGGTACAGCATCTGTATTGCCTAAGAAGATTCTTGATAAAATGCATTTCACTGGTGCTAAAAGACATGCTTGTAAAAAAAAAAACTCAGGTCATACGACGCTTATAGTGTGTTTAGATGGTCACTGCAATTCTCAAAATCTTATTTTTGTGGATTTGCTCACCAAAAATCTTAATAGTAATCTTAATATTTCTCTTGTTTTCCATTACAAACATCTAAAAGTTACTTAAGATGTACAATCTTGTTTAATAAAAAGAAAAAGAAAAGACTATCAACAGTGAGTTAAATCAAATTAAGTGTATGCTTAAATAACAAACACACAAACAAAAACTGCCAGGGAGGTAAGAAAAACCTTGTTTGCCTTTGTTTAGTTTTTTACCCCACTGATAGATATTTATCTTGTTTTAAGCATGAACTCACTTAATATCTTATAGACCTAAAAGTCATTTAAGAGAGATACAATTATATGTCATGTTTTAGGAACGTTTAGATATTTGTACTGGAAAAATACTGAGAAAGGAAGACATTTTTTTGCTTTGTGATTCCTAAAGGATAACATCAAAGATCGTAATACAAGTTCTCTTACAATTTGACCCTGTGTCATGTTGTTTTTAACTATTTTGTTTTACAGAAATCCAGAGTGGGGTCTAAGAGACGTGTCAGTACTGAAAACGCTAGGCCAGGAAAATGGACTGCATTTGGAAGAAATTGTAAGTGTTTTATTACCAAAATGAAAAGTTTAATTCAAAATCTGGTGTCGTGCAGTGCATGCTAGATGAAAATATACTTTAAGATGCTGTGGTCCATGTCAAGCCTCCTCATTAGAGTTATTTCTGTGAAGGTTTTTCTTAGAGGCTGAAATCCATTACTTGGCCATGATCCATGAATCAAATGAATCTGACTTCATGCCTTATACACCTCGTCCTTGCTTTCGATTGGCTTGATTATGTGATGATTCACCACCTCGAGTCATCACAGGCTTGTAAATGCATCTGTTTCTGTTTTTGATTTCCTAGGTCGATATGCCCGCCAACAACAAGTGCTTACTGTTTCGCAAGGACAGTGTGGTTTAATCAAATAACACTGTATTTACTTTTGAGTGGACTCTGCGGTGTTTTAACGGTTTAAAGATCCTGAATAAAACAAAGGCTTTTGCTGAAATTGATCATCGCTCTCTTTCTGGAAAAGATAGGATGTGTTGTTTCACACCAAAGGAAATTAATAATAATTTAGGCATATGTTTCAAATGATGTGCACATAATATTGATTGATATCTATGCATTTCTTTAATCATCCTTATATGAATTATAGTTCTGCGGTGTTATTTCAAGATTTACCATGCTAGCCATAGTTTCTGCTGAGAATGTCTTGTAAAATCCATGTTAAGCTTGTTGATCAACCACCATGTGCCAAAAGCAAGACATCTGATCAAATGTGTATTTTGAGTTGCTTTGGTTTTGCTTTTAAGCCAAATGCATACATGTATGTTTATCACATTGATGGATAATATCGGTGCAATCATACTTACAATGAATATAAATTATTCTTAATAAATATATGTATGCCAATAGCTAAATATGGAAATTCTCACGTTTCAAGTCAAAACCTTTTTTGTTTGAAATGTAATGAAACACTAATATTAGCTGCACTGTACATGTACTTGCTGCTTTACCATTATGCAGTTGACATTCCTTGATCAATAAAGAATATCAGTGTATTATCTTGCCCAGGGTTTGTTTATTGACTTCAGATGTTGTATTCTATACCTCTGACCGGACTCTTATCTTAGTTTTAAGTATGTTTTACCGGCTATCGTAAGTAGGAACCAAAGATCATGATCTGAAGGTGTTACACAGAACATATCCCCCGTCATGGGAGGTGCAGCGGATACGAGTGGATTGCGGTAACTTAGTCGGCGAAAGATTATTTGAACACAACCCGATTTATTATACTGTGCCGTTTCGATCCGATTTCAATCTAAAGACTGTAAATAGACTCCTTTCAACTCCGCTGTCGAAAATCCTCCAGAACAGACCAGAGTTTATACAAGTTGAGTGTCTATTTGTGTCTCCTCTCTTAAAAGCTCAGTGTGTCAGTTCGTATGAAGCTTATATTTCCATAAAGACTTGAATAATGTCAACGACATCGCTGGATAAAGAGCTGCAGGAGCGTCTGAGAGAGGCCAGTGCCATCGGAGACATCGAGGAGGTGAAGACTTTAGTGGAGAGCGGAGTCAACATCAACTCTCAGAATGAGATTAACGGATGGTGCGTATTAACACTGAGCCCACAGCCTGCTTTTGGTGTTAAGTCTATACACTTATGAGTCTTTTCTTAAACAGCGATTCGCCTTTATTCTCAAAATGACAGCTGAAGGGCATAATTTATACTTGACAGGGAAGACATGGCCAGATATGTGACCAGGGGGCGCAGTGTCCCCCTTCATAAAGGATTAGTTTACACACATCACATTTGGTAGAGATGTAGAGGAGTTTGTTTCTTTATCGAAACAGATTGGGGAAAATGTAGCATTACATCACTTGTTCACCAATGGATGCTCTGCAGTGAATGGGTGCCGTCAGAATGAGTGTCCATACAGCTGATAAAATCATCACAGTAATTTACATGAAAATGCAAATGTCCTTAATAACATTTCCTCTCTGTTGTCCTCTCACATTAAAGCAACTTATTTGTTTAGAACCGCTTTTTAAAAGGTTTTTGATCTGTGCATATTCCTCTCTTGATTCAGACACAATTACTTTTTCTCTGGAGAAAGCAATATTATGGAGAGACGACTTCTATTTTAGCTGGAAGCAATGGTTTGAAATGAAAAACATCTTAATGATGGATTTGTTTATTATGAAGATGTGGCTTTTCACTTCACTAGAGTCAGTATCAGTTACCTGTGATGTTTTAATCAGCTGTTTGAACTCTCATTCTGACGGCACCCATTCACTGCAGAGGGTCCATTGGTGAGCAAGTGATTTTTTTTTTAGCTACATTTCTCCGAATCTATTCTGATGAACAAACAAACTCATCTACATCTTGAATGGACTGAGAGTGAAGAAGTTTTCATTTTGGCATGAACTATACATCACTAAACTATACTATCCATCCTAACTATGTGACATTAGTGATTTTCAATACTATTTCAATACAAATAGGGTGAATAGTATGCAGATTGGGATGCAGGGCCTCTCTCTTCTTCTGCAATATTAAAATGGTTTCATTTTAATATGCAGAGGCAACATCGGATGAACCAATAGAGTGAGTTTGGGGCGGGATTTTATGTGTTAGGCCGTTTTTAATTACTAATCAACTCCCTATCTTCTTGCACCTGATTTTTTTATAGTGTGTCTGTTGCTTATAGTGTAACTTAACTCGGGTTTAAATGTGGTCTTAATAGGGTTTAAAATGCATCAGCCCAGGGTCATGACTCATGATGTAATGCAGAAAGCCGTTTGTAATGTTCAGAGCAGGATTGAGGAAAGCCGAGTAGTTTATGAGTGCTTTCACCTTTCATCTAGCCTGGCAGCATTCCTGACATGCTTAATTAGACAGCCTGTCTTAGGCACTCACTGCGGATATTTGTTGAGGTGTTAGATTTGTTCTGGCATGCATGCCAAGCCTTGACTGCTTTGTTTTAGTAATGCCTGAATGCATGTAAACTCATTTGACTGATGCATGCTGCATGCCATGTTTAAGAAGTTCTGAATTGTCCTTTGTTCTTCCAGGACGTGTTTGCATTGGGCCTGTAAAAGAAACCATAAACACATAGTGGCCTATCTGTTGAACGCCGGAGCCGACAAGGACGTTCTAACAGCAAAAGAAGAGTTAGCCGTTCAACTCACTTCCAAGCCTGAAATCAGAAGACTGCTTGGAGGTATGTTTTCAGAAAGCCTGCCTTCTGTATCAATAGGACATGGTGTCTCAGATACTTTCTAAGCCCTCATATAAAGTCTAGATGTTTACAGTCTATAGCCTAAATGTTATGTTGACTGGTATATGTAGACTAGAACGGGGTTTCTCAGCGTTGGCCCTCAAAGTCCACTTTCCTGCAGAGCTTCGCTCCGATCTTGGTTAAACTCACCTGCCTGTAACTTTCTAGTAATCCTGATGAAGACCTTGATTATCTTGTTCAGGTGGGTTTAATTAGGCTTGGAGCTCAAGGGCCAAAGTTGAGTAACTCTGCACTGAAACATAAATGCGTGCAGATAGTATCCATTAATACTAGTTATGTATTAAATGTACAGACCGATACATATACTCATATGCATTCATAGACTCATGTTTATAAATGTATATACATTTGCATATTAAATCAAATGACATAGGTCTGTATTTGCACAGTATCGTGTTGGTTGTTGACTAATGTTAGAGATTTATTAACATGGTCAACCACACGGTCAATTTACAATGCACTTTTATGAGAGATAAAGATAATACGTTTAAACATAATAATAATAATAATAAAGGTAACACATTTTACAGAAGATCCCTCAAACTTTGGTTTACATTTTATTATATTATTATAATATTTTATATTGCGATGACAATTTTATAGCATTCAAAGTTATTTTTGTAATGTTTTATTTACATTTTTTGGGAAAAAATATTACAGAATGTATCAGCCATAACATGATCAATTTTCATATTTTGCATCATATTTCATATTTGCATTGTATTTATTCTTCAAAACACAAAATAATGTGCAATTTAATACTGGCCATTGATCCATCATTGACCATAATGGTATAATTTATAGTTGAATTATCAATTTATTATATATAACATATGTGACCCTGGAGCACAAAATCAGTCATAAGTAGCAATAGCCCAAAATACATTGTATGGGTCAAAATTATCACATTTTTTTTATTTTCATGTTTCATGAAGATATTTAGTAAATCTCATTTTCAAAAAATTGACCTATTTAACTGGTTTTGTGGTCCAGGGTCACATATAATAATTGTTGTACACTAAAATGCAAAAAGAAAACACAAAACCTTCCGTATATGCTCATTAAGCACGTTTATGTCCTTACACTGTCACATTCATGCTTGTCACTCCGTCTCCAGTGGAAGAGGAAGACATGCCTGAGGTGAAGGAAGCAGAGCTGCCAATCATTCCAAACTATCTCTCCAACCCGCCTTTCCTGTACAGCAAGATGGATAACGACAACCTGAGCATAGCACAGCGGAACGGCACCAACAATCATCCAGAGCCCCTGGAGTCAGAACCAGCGACTTTATCGCCGACACAAGAGCAGCAGCTTCCGCCTCAGCATCAGCAGCCCAAGAGCCTTTACTCAGACAGCCAGAGCCAGCAGGAGTTACCCTACATCCCCGTGGTGGAGCAGAACGGCGGCCTGCCCATGGAGCTCTCCTCAGAGACTCATCACACCAACCACTGCGAGTTTACACACCCTCATCCTATAGCACAGAACGGCCCAGTGTGTCCCACGCTTCCTTCTCCCAGCGGAAGCAGCGGCCAGCCACAGGTCCCCAGCACCAGCGTCACCCGGCAGCAGTCCATCCCGCAGCAGATCAACTGCTCCCAGCTCGGTGGATCCATGCCGGCCTTCCAGCCCTTCTTCTTCACCAGCACTTTTCCCGTTAACGTACAAGGTACAGTGAGGATTTGTTAGGAAACTTGTTGGTCAGTGAACTGAAGAGTATCTAAAGGCCCTTCCTTTCATATGATCCGATGCACCTCTGACCTCCACATGAAAAGCACTGCAGATAGCAACGCTGAAAGAAGATTTTATGAGGTTGCTAGGTAGCAAGAAAGCAGATAGTGTGGGATACACTGTAAATAATGAAAATAGTGTAACAAAACGAAAGTAACATTAATCTGTTACATTAATTACTATAATTATACTTAAATTTTTATAAGAAACTTATAAAACTGTAGCAAAATTATAAATGTATAAATATTTTTTTTATTATATATTTATAGTAACAGATTAATGTTAATGATTTATCTTTCATAAACACACACGTACTTGCATATATTATATATATATATAGAAAGAAAGAAGCAGTGTTTGTATTTAAATATACACTGAATGCACACATTTATTATGTAAACAAAAACATTATATATAATCAAAGTGACATCAAACAGTAGTGTATTTTACTCTAAATCACAGCTGCTCAGTTATTGACTTTAAAAAATGCATATCTTATAAATCCGATCTTTACAACACAACGAAGGCAGTGATGGATCTCTTCTAATAAGTTTTGTGCACTCTTTCTTTAAATGTACAAGCACTCAGCAAATATACAAGCAAACAGACCGGTTTGAGGAATTCCGAGAGATTCAGAGAAGTCACAATCTCAGACTTGCCGTCTCTTCCCAGAACTCGTCCTGAAGGTGCGCATCCAGAACACCAACGTCAGAGAGAACGACTTCATCGAGGTGGAGCTGGACCGGCAGGAGCTGACGTACCGCGCACTCCTCCGCGTGTGCTGCCGCGAGCTGGACATCAGCGCGGAGCACGTGGAGAAGATCCGTAAGCTGCCCAACACTATGCTCAGAAAGGTGAGGCCCGAGACTATTAAGAGCTAAGTCAGGTCACCCAGTGAGCTGCATAGGCTGCTGCCTTCTAAGGTAGTATCCTAACAGAGAGCGATTTGGACGCTCTACATTAGCAGTACACAAATAGCAGCTCCGCTTACAATTGAGCATTCATCCAGTTCATCATCATTAGCATGTTGATGTCAGTTACATAAAAAATGGGTAAAATAGTCTGATTTTAATTATTTCATTATTTTAATCAATATTATTAACATTTAATTAAATATTTTGAATCACAATAGTTTTGTTTTCATTGAGAGTTTTTGGTGTTTAATTGGAAAAATTACTATTATTTTTTTTTTCCCAAATCTTGCCGCTCTAAACCTTAATTTACATGTCAGGAATAATATCTTAAAGCGGAAGGTGGAAACTTAAAGGGACAGATCACCTAAAAGTAAATTGCCATCATTTACTCACCCTGAAGATGTTTGTTTCCTTCAGAATTTTACATTTTCGATGTAAACTATTTCTTGAATTAATTTGATTAAAAACATGTTTAAATATTAATTTGTGTTCCTCTAGTATTTGTATTCTGTTGCGTCCATTTGAAAGCAATTAATCATATGTGACCCTGGATCACAAAACCAGTCTTAGGTTGCTGGGGTATATTTGTAGCAATAGCCAAAAATACATTGTATGGGTCAAAATTATACATTTTTCTTTTATGCCAAAAATCATTAGGATATTAAGTAAAGATCATGTTCCATGAAGATATTTTGTCAATTTCCTACCGTAAATATATCAAAACTTCATTTTTGTTTAGTAATATGCATTGCTAAGAACTTTTGGACAACTTTAAAGGCAATTTTCTCAGTATTTAGATTTTTTTTGCACCCTCAGATTTCAGATTTTCAAAAAGTTGTATCTTTGCCAAATATGTTTTTGTGGTCCAGGGTCACATTTGAAGATGTGCTGGAATGTTGTTGGGCATGACAACAGAGTTTTACGTTGTCGTCCTGGTGGCAGTATTGTTGTTTGATCTTGCACTTGAATGAATACAAAGACAACACTTCCTGCACAAATGCATTTTTCTAGCTGTTGGTGGAGGAATGTTCGTCATGGTTTAGTTTGGGCCTCTTAGTCATCTTGATGCTACGTAAAAGTGACATTCTGTTTGGTTGAGCAGGATCCTCTCCTGTTTAAGCATGTCTGCATGTACAGACGAGGTGTGTTGAGCAGGTAAATCTGAGCTGTGCTTTTTTAACATGGAGTAGAATGCAAAAAGAGCGTCAAACTTGAAATCTAATAGCTGAAATCTGACAGTACTTTTGGCCATTTTTTTATATATCTTGTAGACAGTGGAGTTTTTAGTGTTTTTAAACCAAAAATGATGGTTACAAAAGCCTCCGGCAAGAATTATTCTTGAGCACACTGAGCTGAACAGCCCTACTGCATCATGGGAATGTCTCTGCTGCTATATCTGGAAGCGTTACCTGTCATTTGCAGTCTCAAAAACAACAGAGGAATTGAGGGTACTGCAGATTAGGGCTGCGCGATAGTGATTAAACGGCTAATCTTGATTATTTAGCGCACAAATTATAATCACGGTTATTAATCATGATTATTGTCAGTTTAGAAATATCATTCACATTCACAAACACCAATCAAGCGAATGTCATTAAATGCATGGTTTATTTTCGCTAATCAAGCTTTGATGCATTATATTTAATTATGTCTCATAAATAAATGCTGTTTACATAAAAACAAGAGGCTTGCATTGAATTAGTGAAATACCTAATATTAATGGGATAGTTCACCCAAAAATGTAAATTACCCCATGATTTCCTCATCCTCAAGCCATCCTAGGTGTATATGACTTTCTTCGTTCTGACGAATTCAATCGGAGTTATTTTAAATGTCTTTGCTCTTCCAAGCTTTATAATGGCAGTGAATGGTGATGGTCAAGATTTGGAAGCCCAAAAACATGCGTCCATCCATCAAAAACAAATGGGGCACACGGCTCCAGGGTGTTAATAAAGGCCTTCTGAAGCAAAGCAATGCATTTGTGTAATAAAAATATCCATATTTAAAACTCGTAATCTCTAGCTTCACGAGAGTGTCGTTCCAGCGGATGACGTAGGTGTAGCGTAACTATCCCTTTAATGCTAAAAAAACCTTCTAATTGTTAATGTTTACTATTAAAACAAAGTGAATGTATTCACTATTTATCCACAATAGCGAGAAATATAGTTGAGAGTCATGCAATGATTTATCACACTTCAGGTTTTCTGACAGGTTTTGATGCAGCAAAACACTAACATTTTAACACACACTTTCATCTGAGAGAAATTTTACATTTTACTGTGGAGCTGGCCAGAAATGTACCCAGTTATGAGAAAAGTTCTGAATGGGGGGGTTTCTTGACATCTGGCAACCGCATGCTTTAAGCTTATACACACAGCCCTATTCCAGATCATTCCACTCTACATCTGTCTAAATGTTTGCGTTTTCTTTGAACAGGATAAAGACGTGGCACGGCTACAGGATTTCCAGGAGTTGGAGGTGGTACTGGAGAAAACCGAAAGCTTGTCTCTGTTCTCCGGAGGTCAGGGAGCTCTGAGCGACAGGCCCTGCTACAACATGAAGGCCTCCAGGCTCACCTACTAGCTTCACATTACAGACTCTGAGAGGTGTTTCTGGAACCTGCTTCCTGAAATCCCAAACACATTTCAGATCCCAAAATATGCTCCCGTGTTGGGTTGGTAAACGGTTCATATAAGACGTTAGCCTTATTCCTCCTCTCCTTCATTAACAGATGTATCTGTAGTGCCTCCTCCTCTATTGTAACCATAGATAGCTTGTTCTACGGATTTGACTTGTTCTGGGGTGGATGGGGTTTTCAATTTGAATATTTAAATCCATTCAGCTCACAACTGGACTTTTGCATACTGTCAGGCCGTGGGGCGTTCACATCCAACAAATGTACACTGTCCTATCGCAAGAGGTCTGTCCAACATGCTGCCCAATCAGTTGTGTAGTGGTTTGTATGCCTGCATTGATTGGAGGAAGCTATGCTAATTTCATATCAGTGCTTCGAAATCAAAAAATGTTTTGTTTGCCAGACAACTCTCTGTGCACTTTACCAAAACCTTGCCATTATGAGGGAAGCGTCCTTTATATTTAACCCTTGAGAATTAAGTGCTGTACCTTTCATGCTGTTCTATCAGTCACTGTAAGCCAAATAACTCGTTCTATAAACTAGCATGGACCGTTTGGTGTAGATCGGCCTCGTGTATGAACGCAAAATATCCTTGATTCTCTTTAATTTAACGATGTAGCAAAAGATTTCTTGTTTTTACCCTAGAAGGAACTGGAGATGACTAATAGGATATTTAACCACTGAGAGCTTCCAGTCAGCATCATATTGACTTCCCTTGAGTGCTTAGTTCTCATATATTTGAGAAGCAGGATCTGTGTTCAAGATATAGAGGTAATGGTAGTGCCATTTTACTAAACACTTCGCTGCATTGTTGATTATGAACATTTCTGGTCGCATTTTTGGTGGGGAATGCTTGAGGTTGGGTTTAGATGCGGCACATAAACACTATTTTGTTGTAAAAGAGCTTTTTGACTCCGAGTTTGTGTTACTGTGAGAAGAAGTTTCTAAAGATTTGTCTTACGAATTGTTTTTAGCTTTCTCTGAGGGTTTGACTGTTTAACCAGGCATACAATCATTAAACATTTGTTAACAATATGCTACTATTGTTGAGATGTAACATTAGCCCCTTGGAAAGACACTGATAAATTATTAACATTAAGTTGTTTTTTGTTAGTTTGTTTTTTTATGTGCAGTTTTTAGTATTATAGAATACTAGAATCTGAGGATTAAAAGAAGTATTATACACTTCAGTTAAAACGATTTCTGTTCTTTCATATGTTCTCAATTAACTAAAAGACAGCTGGGAAACCATTTACTGGATTCTCTTTGCTTTTTAATTTTGTGTGTGTGTGTGTGTGTTTGTGTGGTTAACATGAATGACAGTTTACAGCATATATTAACCTGGATTAATGTGATTTAAATAAAAATATAAAGTTTTTAAAATTATTAAGATTCACACACACACACATATACACACACATTTATTGTGGCCAATCTAAGACACCTGTGCAATAATCATGCTGTCTAATCAGCATCTTGATATGCCACATCTGTGAGGTGATGGATCATCTCGGCAAAGGAGAGGTGCTCACTAACACAGATTTAGACAGATTTGTGAACAATATTTGAGAGAAATGGGCCTTTTTTGTACATAGAAGTCGTCTTATATCTTTGAGTTCAGCTCGTGAAAAATGGGGACAAAACAAAAGTGTTGCATTTATAATTTTGGTCAGTGTATATAAATATATATAAAACAAATTTTTAAAACGATAAAAATACATTACTATAAAATATGTATTACATTTAAACAATATTTCTTACATTTATACGTTTTTATTTTTATTTCAAACATTTAATAGCTTTCATAATAATGTTTTATGGAGTATAAAGTAACTTTTTGTGTGTGTTTTTCAACCCTTTAAAATTAGTTGATTCAAAAGTTAGAGAAACTTGTCATGTTCTAGAGGTCAAATACAGCTTGACTTGCAGCATTTGAATATTTCGGCCATTCCCAGTACTCTTATACAACAAGAACAGTGTGTTTTTAAACAAATAATGGACAAAAGGTGAGTGGCTTCAAATGCACATGCCTTGAACATGTCTAGGTTTAAAAAAGAAAAAATCCAGTGCAGCATGCCATTGCTAAATTTTGCCAATAGAGGTCAGGCTTCGTTTTGCAGAAATGAGCCTCCGGACAGCGCTAATGCTCTACCTAGGAGGAAGGAAGTGTTTCCCCTCCATTAAACTCTTCTGTAGACTCCACACAGCATATCAGATGTTGCTGGACTGGACTAAATGGAGTCACCTGCATATAGGATGCCAACTTTAGCTTTGGATCAGAGTTTGAGAAGAAATATTTTTCCACTAGTTTAAAATTCAGAAGGCATTATAATGTAGAAGAATGGAGAATAAATAAATAAAACTGCTTGTTAGATTTGTATTTTAATTAAGTGTCTCATTCAAATTGCAAATACAAAATTGGCTATAGGGGTTTTGGTCATGCTCAAGGGAGTACAAAGAAGAAGTAGCCAAGAGCTTTCATAAATGCAGACGATGTTCTCGGTTTGAGTTGAAGAGAGTGACTAGTCCTCTCAAAGTCAGTTGTACTGGAAAAAAATGGAAAATTACGTTTCTAAAAAACAATAAAATATTATTTTCAAGATTGGTGTCATATACTGAAACCCTGATGGAAGTTTTATTTCAACTTGTGAATTTGTTTTACATCAACCTATATGAGAAATCAGGGACTAACTCGGTTCACCAACTGCCCTTTGACCTCTTGCTCAGTTGCACATTTTAAGGGAAACGCTATAGATCACACGAGCATGCAGGCCCCTCGAGACAACGGGAAATAACAGAGGAAATTACACTAGAATCCTTGTATTTGTCCAGGAACTAAAAAAATGTGTGAATGTTCCAATGTAAACTATCCATTGTATCTAGTATCCGAAGAAAAGCATATAAACAACTGTGGTTGTATCAAAATATGAAAGGTGGAAAGTTCCTGAAGATACAGTGTTCTCAGCTTGGTTATCTTTTTGTGTTTTCATACCACATCACATATCTTGCCCCTTATGGTGAAACTAGCATGAGATCTCGCTCAGTTGTCAGTAAACACCTGCCTTCCCAGTGGGTCTGTCTCAAAACCAGACATCCAGCTGCATGTGGTAAACTCTGCTGATCAGGGAACAGCTGTCTCATATTAACCTCAACTAATCGCCGTTATAAGACAAAATAATGAACTGCTGAGGAAAAAAGCATGTGTGTTTGTGTGTGTGTGTGTGTGTGTGTGTGTGTGTGTGTATATACATATGTTTATCCATTATTTGTAAATATATATACAGATGCATCTCAATAAATTAAAATGTCATGGAAAAGTTAATTTATTTCAGTAATTCAACTCAAATTGTGAAACTCGTGTATTAAATAAATTAAATGCACACAGGCTGAAGCAGTATAAGTCTTTGGTTCTTTTAATTGTGATGATTTTGGCTCACATTTAACAAAAACACACCAATTCACTCTCACTATAACAAATTAGAATATGGTGACATGCCAATCAGCTAATCAACTCAAAACTTTCCTGAGCCTTCAAAATGGTCTCTCAGTTTGGTTCACTAGACTACACAATCATGGGGAAGACTGCTGATCTGACAGTTGTCCAGAAGACTATCATTGACACCCTTCACAAGGAGGGTAAGCCACAAACATTCATTGACAAAGAAGCTGGCTGTTCACAGAGTGCTGTATCCAAGCATGTTAACCGAAAGTTGAGTGGAAGAAAAAAATGTGGAAGAAAAAGATGCACAACCAACCGAGAGAACCGCAGCCTTATGAGGATTGTCAAGCAAAATTGATTTAGGAATTTGGGTGAACTTCACAAGGAATGGACTGAGGCTGGGGTCAAGGCATCAAGAGCCACCACACACAGACGTGTCGAGGAATTTGGCTACAGTTGTCATCAGAGGCGTCTTACCTGGGCTAAGGAGGAGAAGAACTGGACTGTTGCCCAGTGGTCCAAAGTCCTCTTCTCAGATGAGAGTAAGTTTTGTATTTCATTTGGAAACCAAGGTCCTAGAGTCTGGAGGAAGGGTGGAGAAGCTCATAGCCCAAGTTGCTTGAAGTCCAGTGTTAAGTTTCCACAGTCTGTGATGATTTGGGGCGCAATATCATCTGCTGGTGTTGGTCCATTGTGTTTTTTGAAAACCAACGTCACTGCACCCGTTTACCAATACATTTTGGAGCACTTCATGCTTCCTTCAGCTGACCATCTTTTTAAAGATGCTGATTTCATTTTCCAGCAGGATTTGGCACCTGCCCACACTGCCAAAAGCACCAAAAGTTGGTTAAATGACCATTGTGTTGGTGTGCTTGACTGGCCAGCAAACTCGCCTGACCTGAACCCCAGAGAGAATCTATGGGGTATTGTCAAGAGGAAAATGAGAAACAAGAGACCAAAAATGCAGATAAGCTGAAGGCCACTGTCAAAGAAACCTGGGCTTCCATACCACCTCAGCAGTGCCACAAACTGATCACCTCCATGCCACGCCGAATTTAGGCAGTAATTAAAGCAAAAGGAGCCCCTACCAAGTATTGAGTACATATACAGTAAATTAACATACTTTCCAGAAGGCCAACAATTCACTAAAAATGTTGGTTTTTTTATTGGTCTTATGAAGTATTCTAATTTGTTGAGATTTCATGTGACAATGTGAGTTTGTTGAGTTTCATGTGACAACACTGAAAAAATGAAACTCTGCTACAATGTAAAGTAAAGAGTGTACAGCTTGTATAACAGTGTAAATTTGCTGTTCCCTCAAAATAACTCGACACACAGCATTAATGTCTAAACCGCTGGCCACAACAGTGAGTACACCCCTAAGTGAAAATGTCCAAATTGGGTCCAAAGTGTCAATATTTTGTGTGGACACCATTATTTTCCAGCACTGCATTAACCCTCTTGGGCATGGAGTTCACCAGAGCTTCACAGGTTGCCACTGGAGCCCTCTTCCACTCCTCCATGATGACATCACAGAACTGGTAGATATTAGAGACCTTGCGCTCCTCCGCCTTTCGTTTTAGGATGCCTCTAAGATTACCTTTACCCTCAGCTTCTTAAGCAAGGCAGTGGTCGTCTTGGAGGTGTGTTTGGGGTTGTTATCATGTTGGAATACTGCAGCCCAGTCTCCGAAGGGAGGGGATCATGCTCTGCTTCAGTATGTCACACAGTACATGTTGGCATTCATGGTTCCCTCTTGAATTGTAGCTCCCCGGTGCCGGCAGCACTCATGCAGCCCCAGACCATGACACTCCCACCACCATGCTTGACTGTAGACAAGACACACATGCTTGACACCATCAGAACCAAATAAGTTTATCTTGGTCTCATCAGACCACAGGACATGGTTCCAGTAATCCATGTTCTTAGTCTGCTTGTCTTCAGCAAACTGTTTGCTGGCTTTCTTTCGCATAATCTTTAGAAGAGGCTTTCTTCTGGGACGACAGCCATGCAGACCAATTTGATGCAGTGTGCACCATATGGTCCGAGCACTGACAAGGCTGACCCCCCACCCCTTCGCTCTAAAACGTCTATTTGCCAAACACAACCTCTGGATATGACACTGAGCACGTGCACTCAACTTCTTTGGTCGACCATGGCGAGGCCTGTTCTGAGTGGAACCTGTCCTGTTAAACTGCTGTATGGTCTTGGCCACCGTGCCGCAGCTCAGTTTCAGGGTCTTGGCAATCTTTTTATAGCCTACGTCATTTTTATGTAGAGCAACACTTCTTTTTTTCAGATCCTCAGAGAGTTCTTTGTCATGAGGTGCCATGTTGAACTTCCAGTGACCAGTATGAGAGAGCGAGAGTAATAACATCAAATTTAACACACCTGCTCCCCATTCACACCTGATACCTTGTAACACTAACGAGTCACATGACACTGGGGAGATAAAATGGCTAATTGGACCCAATTTGGACTTTTTCACTTAGGGGTGTACTCACTTTTGTGGCCAGCGGTTTAGACATTAATGGCTGTGTGTTGAGTTATTTTGAGGAACAGTAAATTTACACTTATACAAGCTGTACACTCACTACTTTACATTGTAGCAAAGTGTCATTTCTTCAGTGTTGTCACATGAAAAGATATAATAAAATATTTACAATGTGAGGGGTGGACTCACTTCTGTGAGATCAGATACTGTAAATATAAAATAATCAATTCTAGCATATATTAATTTGCTACTTTTATAATTATACTATTGTTTATTTTAAATTTATTTTATTGTTCACAAACAGAACTCTACTGTAAAGTGTTTTATTGTAACACAGTTTAAAAATAATAATATTGCAATCTTTATATAGATTTGTTATTGAAATGTTACATTATGTGAAAACAGAATAATAACTATAATAAATATATATATATAGAGAGAGAGATATATATAATATATATAACATATATATATTTTACTTCAATTGCTGCCTTTTTTGTACATAGTTGATGTTTTTCCCTAAACACAGTAAGTCTGAGGCAATTTTTTTTAATGAAAACAGATCGCATGTGTCCTCCAGATGTAGCACTCTGCACCCCAGGAGCACAGCTCCTCTTGCATAAGAACAGCCTGCTGTGTTGAGAATCGACAGTGACATTGAATCACCGGTCACCCTGCTGCGTGTGTGTGGAGGCAGCTCGTTTCTAGAAAGAACTTTTAAAACAAAGCTCAGCTGACTGTTGTTAATTCTTGTGTGTGCAAGTCAGATGAGTTAATGAGCTTATGGGAGGTAATAACATGTTGATCGTTTTTTATGACCCTTCCTGCGGATGGGGCGCCCTGGCATGCAGACAGCGTAAATACCTTTCAGAAAGTTCACACAAAAGAATCAGCTTTCAGTGGAAGTGCCGTTAAATCACTCCTCTGCGGCGGTGCATTGATTTAGTGCAGGTGGTACATGTTTTCATGAATTAAAACAGAGACAGCTGCACATTTCTGTCATATTGTACTATAGAATGTGTTATTCTCAAAATATCAAACTGCTCTGGATGGACTTGTGAATTCACAGTCATGTGTGACACTCGACCATAAAACCAGTCATAACAGGTATATTTGTAGAAATATCCAACAATACATTGTCTGGATCAAAATTATTGATTTTTCTTTATGCCAAAAATCATTAGGATATGGACCCTTATGACTGGTTTTGTGGTCCAGTCCAGGCTCACATATAAAAGATGGATTTGATTAAGTTTTTTTGCATATAAATTCACAAGTTGTCAAAATTGTGCCTGCTTTCTAAGAAATGTCTATAAAAGATGGAACTGAAGTGATTACAGGTCAGTTCGGTTAAACAAACTAAAACAAGCCACATGTTATTTATATAGTTAGTGGTTTATATAGTTATTGTTTTTGTTTCATTGAAAGGATTTCAGATAGAGCTCAATAATATTCATTCTCTTAGAAATTGTCATAGTATATATATATTTCTTTTTTTTAGAGAGAGTTGTGACTCTTATTTATCTGCTCTTGATGACACTATATAGGGAGACTAAAAACACTGTAAGCCGTTTCATATGCAGTCTGGTGTTTATTGCTGACAGCATTGGTTGTATGTTTGAACCACATGACCTCTACTCTGTACCCGCACAGCTGGAGGTAACGTTCCCATGTCTGCTAAAGTCAGATGGGACACAGACTAACTTTTGAGTGAATATGTTCCTGGCGGCACTGTGTTTATTGCTATTATAAGACTGAACATCATTTGAAGACTTTTAAAAATCATGTTAACGTGGCAGCCGGATATTATGTATGTTCAAATTATGATATAGTTACACTACCATTAAGTGTACATATTAGGGGTCAGTCAGACTTTAAAAAAATACTTTTATTTAGCAAGGCTGTATTTAAAAAAAATGCTGTTCTTTTGAACTGTATTAAAGTTTCCAAATGTATTCAACATTTTTTTATTCTTTCAGTGCCACAATGATGGAAATATAATTTGTTAAGCTACACTGTAACAATTTTAACTATTGTCACAATTACAAAGAAAGAAAAGAGATAAGTAACATTGAATTAAATGTTACATTTTAAAGTACAAAGACTAAAATATTATTTTCTTGTAATCTTTATTTACAACTTTGACAATATTTGAATATTTTATATATATTTATTTTCTTAAATGTTTTAAGTAAATAAGTATGATATGTTTTCGTATCTGGCACGTTTTACCTGATTATTAATTAACCTATTAATTAATTACTAGCTGCTAATTACATCTTCAATGGTGTAATTTGATTACTATACTAATTACTCGGTCCAAAAAGTATTGCATTACTAAATTATTATCAATCAAATCCCATATCAGCCTTGACCAGTTGAGCAATACAAGGATAGACATGAAACTGCTCTTTTAATTATTTAATAAAAAAGAAAAACTGCATAAATTACTCTTGAGCTGACCATAGTATTTAAAGAGAGAGGGTAATATTAAAAACGTTTAACATTAAAATTAACATAAAAAATTTAACATTAGATGTTAAATCCTCTACTGTTTTATTGTTCTATACAGTTTTTAATGCAATTACATCAGAAGTAACTGTAATTAAATTACAGTAATGAATTACTTAGTAATGCATTACACTCAACAACACTGACTGTAACCAGGTCCGACTAGTTAATTCACAATTCTTTAACTAAGCATTCAACTCCGACTGTCAGGTTTTAAAGAAAATGTCCAACTTTATAATGCATTCAGGTGTACTCAATTTTATATAATTTGAACATACAAAGCGGCGAGTGTGGTAACATGCCATTTGAAATGTTTATCTATGCATACTGCTATTGTTTCACATGCTACTTCAAAAGAAACCGAGTGGCCTGTTTTCAGTGTGCACTGCGCAGTGTGCACTATGCAGTAGACACCAGCTGTCCATTCAAACGCAGCCGACGACGACTTCTTGTTGGGTAGTGAAGAGTTAAAAGGTGGTCTAGTGCGTCACGCAGGTGCCTCATACGTCTTCAATTTCAAAGGCATTCGAGAAGTTAGTGCATCCTTCACTGTGCGACACAACATTAGCAGAAAAGAGTGGTTAGGCTTTGTTTGCAAGTACATGAAATGTTTAGTAATAGGGTTGAACACGCCACCTCTAGTTCCCGGGCGCTGATGAGCGTCGCGCGCGCATCGACCTCTCCTCCACTCCACAAACCTCTTGAGCGGATCACACGTCCTCCGCTTTATCCGGGGTCCCCACTTACTTGTGCCCTGTTTACGCACAGGGAAGTAACTGCGTAGGTGTTTGACCCCTGGGACTTTTTCTTCTTCGAAAGGACTTTTATCGCGTGGATATGTGGTGGATGCTGTTTCCCAGATGGATCTGGTTTTTGTTTGGACAGTTCTGCGTCTTGCGTTTGGACTTGCGCGCCAGAGCGATGCCAATGACCCTGTCCAAAGTGGTTTATTCTCACGCGGGAATGTGTCCCAACGAGATGAATCCCAACCTGTGGGTGGATGCCATGAGCACCTGCACCCGAGAGTGCGAGTCCGACCAGGTGAAGTTAAGCTGCTCCATTAAAACATCTCTCTGTTTGTATCATTATTATGGCTATACATTGAAAAAAGTACCCTGGTAACTATTGTTTTAATTTTAGTTCTAAAATATAGCTTTGCAGTTTCTAGTTTTCGTACTACTATGATACAATGGTTTCGTGGCATTTGCCACTGTCTAAAGCATTGGTCATTTTAATATATTCATTTGTAATTTCGATTTACAACAATATGATTTGTAACGATAGCATTTTGGAAGAAACTATGGTTAGCATTGTATATTTGAACAAATTTACCAGGGTAACCATAGTTTTACGCCAAAGTACCATAGTTGCTACAATTCTTGTCAGCCTATACTATAGTAAAACTGGGGTGAAAAGTAACATAGAGACAGAAAAATTATGAAATTATAAAAATAGTAGTTTAATATGATTAATAATAATTCCAATAACGGTTATTTTAGTAGAAACTATGGTTAGCATGGTAAATTTGATCAAATGATTACAGATAGATAGATAGATAGATAGATAGATAGATAGATAGATAGATAGATAGATAGATAGATAGAAAACATGTTATTTGATATTAACCCCCACTGTCATCAAACAAAAGGAAAGATGACAGAAAAATAACATAACAAAACAGTATGAAGATATTAATTTTAAATAATTTAGTGATTTTACTGTAGAAACTAACAGGTGTTTGGCTGTGACCCTGGTTAACATAATAATTTTGTAAGGGTGTATTTGCAGCATATTATTTGCAGCAATAACAAAAGAATCCACTGTAAGATAAAAAGTATTTCATGTTCACATATTAAAATAATAGAATGTTAACATTATAAAATAGCATGTTTTTATGAACACTAAAAATATTTTTTGAATTTATTAATCCAGATGTCATTAAATGCAACAAATTGACTTTGATTTGCTATAAGACCAGAAAATGTCTAAAATGTCTGCATATTTATTATGAATGTATTTTGTTCTCATTGTTTGAATTCATTTAAAAACTTTAGCCTTTACCCTATGCTAACATTGAAATATAATGGACTTCTAACAGTCCTACGTTTTAACTTCCATAAACTTTGGACGCACTCTTAATGATCATTTTTTTGTTCCTTCAGGACTGTGAGCCGTTCGAGAAATGCTGTCCAAATGTTTGCGGACACAAGAGCTGTGTGGCTTCCCGCTACGTGGACATTAAGGGCAGGAAAGGTCCAGTGGGGATGCCCAAAGGGGTCACCTGTGACAAATTCATGTGCACACAGCAGGGTTCAGAATGTGAAATCTGGGACGGACAGCCGGTGTGCAAGTGCCGGGACCGTTGTGGACGGGAACCCTATTTCACATGCGCCTCGGATGGCATGACTTACTACAACAAGTGCTACATGGACGCCGAGGCCTGTACCAGGGGCGTCACCCTCATCGAAGTCACCTGCAGGTACCACTTTAGCTTGTCCAACACCAGTCCTCTTCCAGCGGAGACCACCGCTCGGCCCACCACCGCCCATCTTGAGACCACACCCATGGACATTCAACGTCCCATCATGGTCAGCAACCCAGCACACCACTTTGTGTTCGTGGGCGAAACGGCCAGCTTCCTCTGCGAGGTCACAGGAAAACCGAAGCCGGCGATTACATGGGAAAAGCAGATCGAAGGTAAAGAGAACACAGTCATGCAACCCAACCATGTGCAGGGAAACATAGTAGTTACTAACATCGCCCAGCTGGTCATATACAACGCCCAGCTGCAGGATGCCGGCATCTACACCTGCACTGCCACAAACCAGGGTGGATCTGTGCAAGCCCATTTCCCGCTCTCTGTGGTCCCCAGGGAGCAGAGTAAACCGGAGTCGGTCATAAATTCAACACGCTTACCTGCCGAGGAGTGTCTAAAAACACCTGATATGGGCGACTGTGGAGAGGAGAGCATGAAGTGGTACTACGAAGCCAAGCGCAACAATTGTTTTACCTTCACCTACAGTCAGTGCAATAAAAACCAAAACCATTTCGATACCTACAAGTTGTGCATGCTCTCCTGTGGAGCGGAGCTTGCTGCTCCTTGCTCCCTGCCTAGCGTACAAGGTCCCTGCAAGGCTTACAAACCACGCTGGGCTTATAGCCACACGCTCAAGAAATGCCAGTCGTTTGTTTTCGGAGGCTGTGGAGGCAACGAGAACAACTTCGAGAGCAAGGAAGCCTGTGAGGAGATGTGCCCCTTACCCAAGACTCACAACTGCAAGCCGTGCAAACCCCGGCAGAAGATGGTCCCGAGCTTCTGCCAGAGCGACTTTGTGGTTTTGGGACGCATTTCGGAGTTGACCGAGGACCACGACTCCGGCCATGCGCTCATCACTGTGGAGGAGATCTTGAAGGACGAGAAGATGGGGCTACGGTTCTTCGGGCAAGAACCTCTGGAGGTGACGCTGCTCAACATGGACTGGACCTGTCCCTGTCCAAACATGACAAGAGCCGAGGGACAGATGATCATCATGGGGGACGTTCACAACGGCATGGCTGTGCTGCAGCCCGACAGCTTCGTGGCCACTTCCAGCGTGCGCCGTGTTCGCAAACTCCGTGAGGTTATCAACAAAAAGACTTGCGATGTTCTGAAGGAGTTCAGCAGCACAAAGTACTAGGGCGCTTATGTTATCTGAATCTCTGGACATTCTAAACTGGGGGCATCAAATCCTGCTCCTGAAGGGCCACTTTCCTGCAAAGTTAGCTAGAGTGAAACTCTGCTAAAGGTGGACCTCCAAGAGAAAGATTGGACCCCCCTGTCCTAAACCAACGTGCCTGCCTCTCACCTGCTTTTCTTCAGGAAGCAGACTCACAAACTTGACTTGTAGAATCTACAATCATATGTCGTTCTTCTGCTGCAGCATGGAGCTGCTTATCCATGGACAGATAAAATATGTGGATAACACTGTGTGAATGACGTACATATATACTAGATGATTTCATATGAAAGTATTACCTTATTTACATCTACGTGTTGTATTATGAGTCCAGCTATTTTAGTTCGACTAAAAAGCCACAGATGTTGTATTAAACCAGACTCTTTCTATCGTCTCAGAACAAATGCCTTGCAGGCAGTCACTGAACTTGAACCTTCAGTGGAAACAGGTGGTTAAACATTACTAACTAAGATTTTATTAAAGCTGAAGTGTGTCAAGTCGGAACAAGCCTAATAAAGAATCTTAGCATAAAGAGGCAGTTCTCTAAATTCTAAGTTCTAACCTGTTTTTGTATTGATTCCCTGGAAAAGTGTAAACAGAAGTGCACATTGCTAGTTTGAGCAGCCCGGCACATTAAAGGGATAGTTCACCCAAAAATGAAAATTCTGTCATTAATTCCCTCATAACCCGTAAGATTCAGATATGTTTAATGAAATCTGAAAGCTTTCTGACCCTGCATAGACAGCAACTCAACTACCATGTAACATCAGTGTTCTTTGTCCAACCAATGGGGGAGCATTCTGTAAATTTCATTTGGTGGCGCAGAAATTACACTCTTCAGCTTTAATTATGAAGCCATGTCATTCTTAAATGTAAAAAAATATGACATGTTAAATACTCTTGCACCTTATTTTAAATTCATAGTTGTTGTTTTTTTGTGTGCTGTAATCATTGTACTTTGTTTCCGTCTATTTATGCTTTTACATTACTACTATAAATTGAAACAAAGGTAGTCCTATGTACGTGCTTTACAAAGTATGTTACGTGTTTTCTGTCAAACCATACAATGGCAAACGTATAATGAGATTATAACTATAATTTTATGAGCAGTTGAAAATGTATTAAAAGTTTATGGAACTACACCAGAGAGGAGATTAAAGACTTTTCCAATCAAATCCTGGGCTGTTCTTGTTACGAAACATTCCGCAAGTTGCGAGCACTTTTGAATGAGCTTTGATAAAGGGGGGGACATACTTTATCATAGAGCAGTGATCCCCCCCCCCATCCCATCCCGATGGATTCTATTGTCAGTCAGTCCGGGCCTCGGTTCTGGAACAGGTCACATTCCAGCTGTTCTTTGGTGGGAAGTGTTGCGGCTAAGGGGGCTGGGGGGCCAGTCTGATCCCTTGTGTTGTGTCTGGGTCTGGGACTCTCTCCTTGGCTGCAGACCTTTCATGTGAGAACCTCCACCTCCCCCCAGCCACCCGGCCCTCTCATCTCCCCAGCTCCAACTCCAGCCAAGCTGTGACCCTGCATGGGAGGGGAGCCAGCACACACACCACTCTCTGTTTTAAAGGCACGGCTTTGAACTTTTGACTGGAGCTGGATGGGAGGGAGAGGGATAACACATGCTTTTTCCCTAGGGTGGGCCTCCGATGGCTGCTACCTCAGGCTGGCTGACAGGGCCTCATCCATGACCCCGTAAGAGGCTAATGAAAAGAATGAAAAGAGCGAGGCAGAGAATCAGAGATGGGATTGGCTGGGGGGTGGATGCTGGGAATGCGGAGTGGGGAAGTTTCATTAAAACTGTTGACAAGTGTCAAGTGAAGCACTCAGCCTCAAGTTCAGCAGGCAAAAAAGAGCTCGCTGTTTTCGAGTTTGCTAACCGCTAGTTATGAATATGATATTGAGACTGGATGCTCGATGCAAAGTACACGTTCAAGATTTGGGGGAACAAAATTTAAGTTTAAGAAGTGGCCATATCAGTCACCTGCTAAACTGAATATATGGGGGGAGGACATGTTCCCATACAGTCATCTGTTGTAGTCACAACTAGTACGTGTCGTGTTTGATAAAGATCACACCGACACAGCGAGTAGCATCAACTTATCGTATCTCTTTACTTCCTATAATCTCTTGCAGGCCCCACCTACATTGGTCAGGCATAACATAAATCTTTCAGCACAATCGAACTCAATGCATTATAAAACATCACATTGATAGAAAATAGCAGTAAGTTTTATTGTACTGAAAATAACTAATAACTATGGTGCTTTGGTGGAAATAATAGTTGGGAAATTTTGATTGTTTGGCAGATACACTGACATCTACTGGTCAGCATTAGAAATGATTGTATTTTTAGAAAATACGCTGTAGTTCAAAGGTTTGGGGTCAGCCAGACTTTTTTTGTAAGTTGTTTTATTCAGCATGAATGCATTAAACTGGTCAGTTTAAAGTGACAGTCAAAAAATTGTGTAATGTTACAGAAGTTTTCTGCTTCCAATAAAAGCTTTTCTTTTGATAAAATCCACAAATTATGTCCATAAAAATGATCAAACAACACAACAGTTTTCATCATTGATAATAATAAGAAATGTTTCTTGAGAAGCAAATCAGTATATTTCAGATTTCTGAAGGATCATGTGGCACTGAAGACTGAGGTAATGATGCTTAAAATACAGCATTACGGGAATAAATTACATTAAATATTACAAAAGAAGACAGTTATTTGAAATTGTAATAGTATTTCACAACATTACTGTTTTTATCGTACTGTAATGAAATGTAGTCTTAGATTAAATTCATCTCAAGATTTTCAATCTTGATTTTGAATGGTAGTGTATGTTTCCAAGTTAAAAACAGCATTACAAACTGTCCCCATTAGTTTCTGTGGCAGGTTATGGTCTTCATCATAGTGGACTAGTGGACTGGTACAATTTCATTTGAAAACAACTAGACTTCTTTAGCATTAGGATGAGATTTGCAACACTGCCTATGGGTGAAACATCTTGACCCCTGCAGTCTCGCTTCGGAGGGCCTCATGCACTTTACCATGTTCAAGTACTTGTGCTTCAGATTTATCCTTCCTTCTTATTCCTGTCGCCTCAGAAGTCGCTCTCAGGCATTTTTCATTGCTGTCCATTGATTTACGTGCTCTGACAGGGGCATTCGTTTCTTCTCAAAGTAAATAATGCAAATGAAATGTCTCATTCTGTATGCAAAATGGGCGTGCATATGGTCCATAGGGGATGAGATTCCCACAGCGATCAGCAGTCTAGTGACACCCCGTATGGGTGGGAGCCCCTAGAAATAGACAAATGATGTACGGCATCAGAAATCAAGTTGCTTTCAGCTGAATTTATCTGAAACTTACAGTACATTAACTTACTGTCTATCGTCTGAAATGCTTAATTCATTTACTGCTGGTATTTATTTATTTATGTATTAATTAATTTGATAACTCTGCTCAAAGATAGTTATGCTGACTGGTCAGTATATACTTTATACTACAATTTTTGAGAAAATATTATGTGATACAGTATGCATTATGTAAACATTTTAAAGGAATAATACACCCAAAAATGAACATTTGGTGAAAATGTACCCATCCAATATGTAGATAAGTTCATTTTTCTCTGCAGTGAATGGGCGCCATCAAAATGAGAGTCCAAAGTAAAGTGAAAATCTGTGTGTTTGTAAGAAACAAATCGATTATTAAGCTGTTTTAACTTTTAATAGTCACTTCTAAACAAAATACCAGTCCATAACGTCGATTCCTCCAGGGAAAAATAAAATTTGTGTCGTTGAAAAGCACTATACAAATAAACTTGAATTAAAAAACTTCTGAATTACCAGTGAAGTTGCTTTACAACGATTGTATTGTAAAAAGCGCTATACAAATAATCTTGAATTGAGTTATAGATATGTTTAGTATAATTTTTATCAGCTGTTTGGACTCTCATTCTGACGGCACCCATTCACTGCAGAGCATCCACTGGTGAACAAGTGATGTAATTCTAAATTTCTCCAAATCTGTTCGGATGAAGAAACAAACTCATCTTGAGGAAGAGTATATTTTCAGCAATTACATTTTTTTGAAAACATTGTTACTTTCATTTCTTTTTCAATGTTTTCATTATTACTTCGTTTCTTTATTTCATTTTTTTTCATTATTGAAAACATTGCATTTAAAATGTTTAGACTTTGTCTTAAAACGGCTTGAATCTTACCAGATCAAATAATAAATCAAGCTTTCAATAGCTGATACACTAAATTTCTTTTTTTTTCTTTTTATGTAAGTGGTCGCAAACAATTTATTTTAGCTGCATTTAATCAAAACATACATGTTGAAAGCTAGTCAACAAAACTAGTTTGTTTAAATTTAGCTTAAATAAATTGATTGCAACCACTTATCTTAAATTTATTTTGGTAAATTCAATGAATCATTTTTTCAGTGTAGATCAGATCAGGTTTTCAGGGTCACCGAATCCTCCGCTAGGTGGCGCTATTGCACCACTGCTAGTGTCTTTTATATAAATGGCCGTGTTGTCTGTAGCATTATATCCAGTAGGTATTCTCATTTACTGTCTTTGAGCTTATGATTGTATGTTACACTGTCATAGACTTTCACATTAGTTATACAATGCATATTATCATATCGAGCTGACACTACATGCAGTCTTAAAAATGAATGATTAAGTTGATGAATGAACAAATGAAAGAATGAATGATTCACACTGCCATAATCAATGTCTTACGAGTTTTCAAACCAATCCCGTGTTGGGTGAGTGAGTAGAATAAGGAGAAATCACGACGCTGCAGTCTTTTCCAGAAGAATCCTCTGCTTCAGTTAATTCATCAATAAGGAATAATTTATGTGCAAGCTTAATGGGTCAGTAGCTTCTTTTAGAAAGCTGGCTGAAGTGGATAGTGGTAAATCTACAACATGATACACCTAATCTGATTCCTGAAATGATATTGAACCTCTTGCAGAATCATATCTACATACCTTAAACATGTCTAATGTGCTATTGATTTCAAACATGACTGTGAATATCAGCCAACCCGAGAACATTTCAAGATCATATTTCACATTCAAAAGTAAGAACATATGTTGGAGAAAATGAAACTGAATGAAAATTAAACTTGTTTTCCATAAGATACTGATATCTCTCTTCCTCTCGTTGTAATGCTAAACAAATAGCACAGATGGCCAGCTAACTCCCCTTTGTAAATGGATGATCTTCTCAGGCCGTCATCGCATTCCTGCTATATAATTACTTTTAGCCAGTAGCAAGTGGAAAGAAATAGACAAGTACTCTGTAATAACCAATGTGAGGGAGTAATCTAGTGCATAATCAACTGCATAAATCAGCTGCCTCATTGATTCGGATGGCAGAATGTGTGTCCGCCGCTCAGCCTGGCATTGTTGCGCCAATGTGAAACCCATCTTTACCGTTTACCACATAACTCTGACTTTCCACCGACCCCTGCAGTCACAGCTATCATAAATAACACGCCTCTCCGCACACACATGCAATATTATTTGCATTTATCACAACATGACACGGAGTCCATTCCCTTAAAAGTCATGGTTGGCTGTGCAAAATGAACTGACTGTCAGGCCTCACGGAGAGACGATATTTATTGTGCACATATAGGTGTGTTTTCCTTCCAGAGTAACTCGCCAGGGAACAAAACCGTGTCTCCCTTTGGGTATGGAGCTGAAAAAGCTGTGAGAACATTCTCTGAAGGAAATGACATCATATTGGCTATTTTCAGGTGTCTCTCTGGGTGTTTAAGTGCAATGTACCTTACTGTAAGAGAGAGACCTTCACACCACAGTCACCCACACGAGCGTATTTATGATTAATATTGCTAGCAGCGGGTGACTAATAGGCATTTTGCATGTAAATTTATTGCAGTGGAGCTGGAGGTTTTATGAGGTTTTTGTGAAGAAATACTGCTATTTCTATAATAAAATGCGGTAAGTAACTTGCTTTTGTAACAAATGCGTTTTTGCTTTTGACCTCACTTTTGTGAAACACTGCATAGTTTAATTTCATTAATACATTTTTCTAGAAAATGCTGTTCAGATAGCCAAGGAATTTTATTTTATTTTTTTCTTAATTTCGCATTTGATGTGGTTTGGTCTTAATGAAGATAGCCAGGGTGTTTACATATTTGGAATTGATGGGATTATTTGAAAGTGCTTCTTCGTAATTTTCATTAGAACTCAATTCATAAGAGAATTCTACATCATTTTGCACCAAAAACCTTATGTATTTTCTCATGGGTAGCTAAAGCAAAGCAGGACTTCTTCGTGGAGTTTGAGAAAGGATCATTCTGAGGGTGTTCTGATCCACCAGACGGTGAACAAAAGGCCATTCTCGAGTGGTGTTAGCTCTACACCCCCATGTGAATTACTGCGCCTGTCCTCTGTCCGTTTGTATTCGAGCTGGGAACAGAAAGTCATACATTTTGTGAATTTATAGCATCCAATTAAACAAGGAAATGTGGGAAAAGCTTTATAGACTGCCAAAAATGAAAAAGGCTCACTGCAACAGAATTTAAATGTAGATGAGAAAGTTTGAAAACAAGATGAGATGGGGGGGGGGGGGGCAGTATTGCTGTCAAAACTGCATCCTTAAAACAAGATTAATTTACTTGAGAAGTATTTTTGTATATCCTTTATTAATGCAAACCTCATGAACTTATGCATGAAACAAGAAAAATGAAACACTTGCTAGTCTTAATATCTTATGCAATTTGCTTCTGTGTGTTGTTTAAGGATATTCAGATAGCTCTACTGGAAAATAAGATAGAAATGCTTTAAGGAAATAATCGTTTGCAGTGTATTGCATGTACGGAATATTATCTTCTAGCATGAGCACTACAGTATATATAAAACCCCAGCAAAAGATGAGAGAAAAGCAACAGTTCAGATATATAATATGAAGATAAATTGAAACTAAAATGTTTGCATGCAGTTAAATTCCCTCAAATGCTGAATTAATCGGCTTCTCTGATTGTGTTCAGTCAACAAAGCCGTAATTCGAACAATGTTTTAAAGACAAACTATAGTGCTGTGACATGCAGCTGATTTGTATTTACCCTGTTCAGGAAGCTGAGGCATGTATTTACCACGGCACACAGACATCTTGAGATAATACAGACTCATCTCATTCAAACCATGTCTGCCCACTGGGGGAAAGAAGCAACAGCTAAATATTCATGCTTTTTCATTGTTTATATGTGGCAGAACATAAGATAAGAATGTATGAGCAAGAGAGCAAGAAGGAGAGAAAGACAGTTTTTTTCAAAAAGACATGATTACATTGCCATGGATTGTCACACTTCATTTTGAGGTCCAGTTCTCGCTATTAACAAACCATTAACTATGACTTATGCCTCAATAAACTCCTAATTTGCTGCTTATTAATAGTTAGTAAGGTAGTTGTTAAATTTAGGAGTTGGGTAGGATTAGTGATATGGTCATGCAAAATATGTGCTTACGTACTAATAAACAACCAATATATTAATAATAGGCATGCTAAAAATAACTAGTTATTAGTGAGAATTGGTCCCTATACTAAAGTGTTACCATATTCCATATTTTGACATGTATCTGAGTGAAAGGGCTTCTTGAATGAGAAAGGAAATGTAGGGCGGGACGTTATTTTGTCCACTGGGAATTGATTGGATCATTTCTGGAGGAGAGAGGTTACTGCGCCAGAGAAGAGAAGAGATGTCATTACAAGGGGGGCGGGGGGGGGGGGGGGGGGGGGGTCATATTGAATAAAGGGGAAAGTACAAGGACACATGAATTAATAAAAAAATAATGATGTGCATGGATAAATCATTTACAATAAACATTGCAAAAATTCCATAAAAACTAAAAATGTCCATTTTTGATTTCTTGGTGACTTGGAGTCCCAACAAAGTGGCTTACTGGTGTCATCGTGTTTTAAATATCCACAAGTGCTGATGTATGCAGGTATGTGCGGTGCTGGGTGCCAATGCCAGGATGGGTGAGTAGGAGTCCTTGCTGTGTTGTCAGCACAGAGAAATGCATGGACCGTGTGTACAGAGTGTTCCCTGGCAGCACCCGCACATTCTGAGCTGTGCGGGCCGAGGCAGCTGGGACTATTATTAGGCCTTGAGTGAATCTGATGCTGCCCTGGCCATGTTTGGTACCACAGGACAGACGACGGTAGATAGCGTGCTGGGTTTCTCCTTCCACCACGGAGGTGAGGACACACACAGAGCTGTATGTTTATGATATAATATGTAAACTGCCCAACACATATTTTAAATGTTTTGCATTGATTTGTTTAGGTTATTAGCTTTGCAAATTGTAAAGTTGTCAAGACCTCGCCTAGAGTTCTTTTCACCATTGGTCCCTTATCACAGACAAAAATGGATAAACATGTGTAGTGAGCTGCAGTGATGGCATACAGTATTGTTTTAGGCCAACTCGGATGATTTTTCCACTGGGTTTACTTCTCGATTATTGCAAAAAGTAAGCTTTGTGACCAACAAAAGTTTATGACTCATGTACGTTTGGTTCTTCTTGATAATCTTAAAGACGTGGATGAATTTTGAAGCCTAAATACAAAAAGTCAAAAGCTTAAATGTAGGTTATAAACTAACTACACCGCAGTCACTCAACCTCACCATCACTAAGCTTCCAAAAACTCTTTCAGTTTTTATTTAAAAGACATGTTAAAATAGTTTGCAAGAGTGCGATTGTAAACAAGATGAGGCTGTGAAAGCAAACAAGTAGATGAGTTTCCTGTTCGGCGTCATGCTATTTAATGTCCCAAAAACTTCAGTAGTCCCATTTAGCAACGTGTTAGCCTTTTTTAAGCTTTTAAAATTACAACTGGGTATTACTGATGTATTTTATGTTGTAAAATGTGAAATTTTGTTTCAGACATTTAACCAAAAGTTGATTTCAGGACTTTTTTCAAGGTTTAGGCCTGCATAAATACATCGTCCTGCAGCACTCTATTGTTTTTTTGTTCAAGAAACTATTGCCCAGACACCTTCATGCTAATATCATTCATTATTACATAACTTTTGATTTAGCAGATGCTTTCTTCATTCTGTCTACAGTTACTTATGGAAAATTTACAACCGGTAGAGTCCTCTCGAAGCAACCAAAGGAGTTGAAATATCAAAATTGTACAGTTCATCAGTCACCCATTTTGGGTCACCAACACCATAGCAACATGATTTACACTGGCAATGTTTGGGTTATCAACCCAGATCTTTCATCGTTAAGCGTTATGGTGGCTCAATGACAAACCATAAGTGGTTTGACTTCTACTCACTTCCAACAGAAATGACTTTAAAGGATTCTCACTTTATTTCATTTTAGCGCAGTACAACAACTGGGCAAATTATTAAATACAATCATCTTTCTCTGCTTCAAACCTATCTCAAAAATACACAAACCAAACCTCCTTAGTCCTCCAGTACACAGATCTTACAATATGCATTATATCAAGCAAATGAAATAAAGCACAATCCACACTGAAACACCAAATTAGTCGTATGAAGCACTTTTATCATTGAAAGATGCAATAATTATATTTTTCATTATTGTTTTTATTCTAAAAGCAATTAAAATCAAATCACTTTTATTGTCACATCACTACAGCACATGTGCCTTGGTGAGTGAAATTCTTGAGAGTGTGCTCCAGACAGAGCAGAAACAATTTACATAAAGACAGTACATACTTACAGACTGTTCATTACACTGAAGAAATGACACTGCTACAATGTAAAGTAGAGAATGTGGTAGCTTGTATAACAGTGTAAATTTGCTGTTCCCTCAAAATAACTCAACACACAGCCATTATTGTTGAAACCGCTGGCCACAAAAGTGAGTACACCCCCAAGTGAAAATGTTCAAATTGGGCCCAAAGTGTCAATATTTTGTGTGGCCACCATTATTTTCCAGCACTGCCTTAACCCTCTTGGGCATGGAGTTCACCAGAGCTTCACAGGTTGCCACTGGAGCCCTCTTCCACTCCTCCATGATGACATCACGGAGCTAGTGGTTGTTAGAGACCTTGCACTCCTCCACCTTCCGTTTGAGGATGCCCCAGATATTATCTTTACCCTCAGCTTCTTTAGCAAGGCAGTGGTCGTCTTGGAGGTGTGTTTGGGGTTGTTATCATGTTGGAATACTGCGGCCCAGTCTCCGAAGGGAGGGGATCATGCTCTGCTTCAGTTTGTCACACAGTACATGTTGGCATTCATGGTTCCCTCAATGAATTGTAGCTCCCCAGTGCTGGCAGCACTCATGCAGCCCCAGACCATGACACTCCCACCACCATGCTTGACTGTAGGCAAGACACACACGCTGGACACCATCTGAACCAAATAAGTTTATCTTGGTCTCATCAGACCACATGACATGGTTCCAGTAATCCATGTCCTTAGTCTGCTTGTCTTCAACAAACTGTTTGCAGGCTTTCTTGTGCATCATTTTTAGAAGAGCCTTCCTTCTGGGAGGACAGCCATGCAGACCAATTTGATGCAGTGTGCGGAGTATGGTCTGAGCACTGATAGGCTGACCCCCCACCCCTTCAACCTCTGCAGCAATGCTAGCAGTGCTCATACGTCTATTTCCCAAACACAACCTCTGGATATGACGCTGAGCATGTGCACTCAACTTCTTTGGTCAACCATGGCGAGGCCTGTTCTGAGTGGAACCTGTCCTGTTAAACTGCTGTATGGTCTTGGCCACCGTGCTGCAGCTCAGTTTCAGGGTCTTGGCAATCTTCTTATAGCCATCTTTATGTAGAGCAATATTTATTTTTTTCAGATCCTCAAAGAGTTCAAATTTACACTGTTATACAAGCTGTACTCTCACTACTTTACATTGTAGCAAGGTGTCATTTATTCAGTGTTGTCACATGAAAATATATAATACAATATTTACAAAACTGTGAGGGGTGTACTCACTTCTGTGAGATACTTGATAACTAAAAACATTTTTTATGATGGATTATCATAGTCTGAGATTACAATTCTGGTGAAAACGATTAAATATATATATAAATATAACAGGCAGTTGAAGGTAGAAAAAAAGTGATTTTCAATACATTTTAATGTGACGTTCAAATAACAAATGCTATGCTAATTTTTTTTGCTTTGCTGGCAGAGGAAAAACAGCCCTGAGGAAAGATGTGCACTTCCCATTCCACTGTATTGTATTATAATCCACAGTCTGCTTCTGTGTGTGTGTGTGTGTGTGTGTGTGTGTGCGTGCGTGCGTGCGTGCGTGCGTGCGTGCGTGCGAGTGTATGTGACAGAGCAGGTGCATGTGCATGTTGACATCACACCACGTCACATGCCACCTTCTCCTAGGCCAATCGCTCCATGCATTAATCTCATAGTTAAAAGACAAACAGATTAAAGTGGAACTGGAGGTTTGAGCTCTTGAGAGGATCCCAGGGCAATATCCTGTTCCGATGAATCTGAAAGGATAAGTATCCCGGAGAATCACACTACACGTTGGCATGCAACCTACCAGCCATCTGTCATGAAGAGCACCTCAGCAGCCCTGTGCATTACCACGTACATTCTCTCTGTTTTTCATTTCAGACTCAGAGCCGCCTGAGGGGAAATGAATGAGGGTCCAAAAAGGACAAGCTGTTCCTGGGACAGGAATTAGAGATGCCACACAGTGAAAAAGTGCCATTTGTACAGATTTCAGGCCCCACACATGGACATTTTTGAGATTAAAAATAAATAAATAAATAAAACAGTCAAATAACAAACATAATAAAAACAGAGATTGTAATTAATAACAATTGCTTTTAGTAAACACAGAACCAAAATTGTCTATTTAAAAAATAAAAGAAACAAAACTGCTGTGAAAATCAATCACTGAAATGTATTACTGCAACAATAGGCCTATATAAAATGATTGAATGTGTCTTAAAATTGTAATTGATTGTAATTCTAATTGTCTTAAAACTGTAACTGATAATTCACTGACAAAATACATTATGGTTGGCACATATTTCTGGGTAATTCATTTTTTTTAATTTTCTTGTATTTGTTCATGATTTGTTTTTTAAGCTTTTGACAGATGAATTTGCCGTAAAATATCATTATGTTCAATGAAATGTACAACCTTTGACCTCAGCACCAAAATATATGGAAAGTGTTTACTTATTTCTTTTAAATATTAATAACCTTGTTTATTTGTTATTTTTGTTAATTTTTTTTTTTTATACATTTACATTTATTAATTACTTTTATCCAAAGCGACTTACAATTGAGGAATACAATAAGGGATACATTATAAAGAGGCAAACACACACAATAAGTGCTTGTAATACAAATTTCTAGGCATTGTTCATAGCAAATTCTAGCCAGACAGTGAGGTTTTGGAAAGAGAGCATAGGTAAGGAAAGAGAGTGAAGTTTTTTTTAAGGCGAAGTCAAGTGATGACGGAAGAGATATGTTTTCAGGCGTTGCTTGAAAACTGAAGATTGTCAGGGATTCAGCATTCCGGATAGGGGTGGGAAGTTCATTCCACCAGCCAGGAACAGTGAATGAAAACGTTCTGGAGAGTTATTTTGTGCCTCTCTGTGATAGCACCACAAGGCGAAACTCGACCGCAGATCTCAGACTTCTTGAGGGGATGTAGATTGTCATAAGTGAGTGGAAGTAGGAGGGTGCTGAGCCTGTGGTTGTTCTATGTGCAAGCATCAGTGTCTTGAACTTGATGCGAGCTGCAACCGGGAGCCAGTGCAAGGAGACAAAGAGAGGTGTGACATTAGCCCTTTTGGGTTCAGTGAAGACCAGTCGTGTCGCTGCATTCTGAATCATTTGTAGAGGTTTGATGGAAGTCCAGTTAGAAGAGCATTGCAGTAGTCCAGCCTGGAAATGACAAGGGCCTGGACAAGAAGTCGTGCAGCATGCTCTGTCAGAAAGGGCCTGATCTTTTTGATGTTGTGTAGTGCAAACCGGCAAGATCAAGCTGTTTTTGCAATGTGGTCTTTGAAGGTCAGCTGGTCATTGAATATTACACCAAGATTTCTGACTGAAGCTGATGGGGTAATTGTTGATGAATCTAACTGAATCGTGAAGTCATGCTGTAGAGTTGGAGTTGCAGGGAAGACAAGAAGCTCAGACTTTGCCAGGTTGTGCTGTAGGTGATGTTCTTTCATCCATGCCGAGATTTCTGCCAAGCAGCCTGAGATCCGTGCAGCTACCGTTGGATCATCTGGTCGAAATGAGAGATAGAGCTGTGTGTCATCAGCATAGCAATGGTATGAGAGACCATGTGCCTGTATGATGGGAGCCAGTGATGTAGTGTATGTGGAGAAGAGGTGGGTTCCAAGAACCGATCCCTGTGGAACCCAGTGACCAATTGTTGTGCTTTGGATACCTCCCCTCTCCAGGCCACCCTGAAAGACTGACCAGTGAGATAGGATTCAAACCAGCATAGTGGAATCCCAGTGATGTCCAATGATGAGAGGGTGGACAGGAGGATCTGATGGTTAACAGTGTCAAAAGCAGCAGACAGATCCAGCAGAATGAGGACTGATGATTTAGAATCAGCTTTTGCAATTCGCAGGGCTTCAGTGACTGAGAGTAGCACAGTCTCAGTTGAATGGCCACTCCTGGAACCTGACTGTTTAGCGTCCAGTAGGTTATTCTTTGACAGAAATGAGGATAACTGGTTGAAAACAACTCGTTCAAGCGTTTTCGCTATGAATGGAAGGAGAGAGACAGGTCTGTAACTATCTGTAAGAGAAGTGTTTAATGTAGTTTTTTTAGCAGTGGGATTACTCGAGCCTGCTTGAATGCATTGGGAAATGTGCCTGTGAGGAGAGCGGTGTTGTTGATTATGTGTGTGAGTGCTGGTAAGAGTGAAGAAGAGATTGCTTGAAGAAGGTGTGAGGGGACTGGATCAAGAGGACATGTTGTAGGCTGGCTGGAGAGGAGAAGTTTGGATATTTCTTCCTCAGTGACGGGACAGAATGCGAAGAGGGGGGTTTTATCAGTAGATGTGGTTGATTTGAGTTCCTGCATGTGTGGAGCTGAGAACTGGCTACTGATTGAGCTAGTTTTGTTTCTGAAGAAAGTGGCAAAGTCATCGGCTGTTAAGGATATGGTGGCTGGTGGTGGAGGGGGACAGAGGAGAGAGTTGAATGTTTTGAAGAGCTTGCGTGTGTCAGATGTGCTGTTGATCTTGTTGTGGACGTATGAGGCCTTGGCAGTTTGGACTTTAGCAGAGAAAGATGAAAGCAAAGACTGATAGATACTCAGGTCTGACGGATTTTCTCTCTGCTTTTGGACCAATGTTCACGAAGAACGTCAGATAGCCAGGAGTAAGAAGGGGCAGCACGTGCTGGCCTGGAGGAGAGAGGACATATGAAGAGCTCTTTTCCAAAACGCTATAAATCCATTTTAATAGTTTTAGAGAAAATGACATTTTTTTACCTAGACCCATACATTTTGTTAATAGTCAATTTATCCTGTTAAAATGGTCTGTTGGCTCAGTCTGAACATGTTAAACAATGATTGTTAAATTAAACAACAATATTGTCGATTATAAATTCCAAGTTTTATTAAAAAAAATTCAAAACGCTACAAATCCATCCTTTTTTTATGTTGGTTTATGTCTTTAAAAAAAAAAAGAGAACATGCAACATATGACATAAGGGACTCATACTATAAGCCGGTCGCACCAGCCTTGTGTTGATGTAACCCCCCCGGGTTCGCACCATCACACCGAGCGGGTCGCGAACCCGGGTTTCCGGTGCAGGAAGCGGGCGCTCTAACAAGGAACGCCAAAGGCTACAGCCTCTAGCGTCAGTCGCTAGAGCGCCTCTTTTTGAGGTCAAGGGGAGTGAGGTTTACACACAGCCCTTACTGGCATACACATCTGTTACATTGACATCTCACAGTGGGTATTAACGCGCCACCTGAGTGACGAACCTTCTTTTTTTGTGATTTTCTTTGTCCAGTCATATCATATGAGGATATATCGCATTTAGGCTAAAAACAGGTTCGGCGCTTATAGCGGTTTGGAAAAGAACTGCATCTTGCAGTACATTTTAAACAAGGAAATATAGCGATTTGGCATGAAACATTGATGGAGCAGTGAATAGGTTCAGTACACAGCAAAATGGCATGACGAAAATAAATTTAAGAAGTTTAAATTTGGCGTTTATCGCGTTTTGGAAAAGAGCTCTTCATATATTGTCTAGAGAAGAATTTAAAGTGAGAACAAAGTGTCAGTTGCAGCGTTCACATCCAGAGCTGAGAAATGGGTAGGTGAGGGAAGAGAGGAGGACACTACAGAGGAAAGATGTGAAGGTGAAAGGGAACGAAGGTTTCGCCTAAAGGTAACTGGTAGAGGTGCTGGTGGCTCGGAGGTAACAAGATGTAGGTTAAATGTAATGAAGTAGTGGTCAGAGGTGTGTAGGTAGGTAGCTTTTACCAAAATGTTGTCTGCAACACAATTGTGTGTGTAGATTAAGGGTGAATCCCAATTCTCTGTCTTACCCCTTCCCCTTAGTTTTGCGCGTTCACGTGAGAGTAAGGGCTGTCCCAATTCTCGTTTTGATCGAGAGGTAAGGCTAAGGGAAAGGGGTAGATACCCCTTAAAACCAAGAATTTTCGCAAGCTTACTTGAAACCAAGGGGTACCCAGAACACACTGGGGCCAGATCATCCAGAGAGTCCCATAAAGTATTTTCTGCTTAAATAATTTATTTAAAAATAACAACAGTCTTGTTTTGTGCTCTACACAGTCCTGACCATATATATATTTGCAACCAAGCTCTTAATTGAAAAGTTTTAAAAAAAAATCGCTATTTTTCCACTCTAACGTTACATTGCTGATTTGCACAACAGTCCCGCATTTCTCTGACTAGAGAAAAACATAATTAAAACCCACGCAATCGACACACACACTTGCAGACGGCAAGTTTGTGATCAACACTTGTCGCCTCTGGTGACGTAGCAGCCAGCTAGCGACGATGTATGATGATGTAGCATTAACCAAGTGGCGTCTCATTTCATAGGGGTATGTTTTCACCCCTAGCGCTTACCACACGGTTTCAAGGGACAAGGGCTAGGGGTAAGACGAAGGGGAAGGGGTAAGACAGAGAAATGGGATTCACCCTAAGTCTAGCTGGCTACCAGATTTGTGAGTGCTTGTGGTGGTAAAGCGTTTTAAGTCAAATGATGCTAGGAATGAATGGAAATTTGCAGCGTAAGGCTTTTCCAAATTAATATTAATAATTTTCCAATAAGTCACCAAAGACTACAAGTGGGCCGCCATCCTCAGGGAATGAGGACAACAGGCCATCCAGCTCTTCTAGGAAGGTGCCCAATTGCCCAACAGGGCGATAAATGACTACAACATGTAGTTTTACTGGAGCCGTTACAGTAATAACATGGCATTCCAATGAGTGATTATTGCATAGGGGAGTGCAGGTTGAGCATTTCCAGTTGTTAGAAATGAGAAGTCCAGTACCTCCGCTTCCTAACCTGACGGGGGTGTGAGAGAAGGAGAAGTTGTTAGAGAGCGCAGCAGGGGTTGCTGAGTCTTCTGGATGAATCCAGGTCTCAGTCAGGCCCAAGATACTGAGTGCAGTTTGGGAAGCAATAGCGGCAATACGATCTGCTTTGTTGACAGCAGACTGAAAGTTCCAAAGACCCATAGTTAACGAGAGGGGTAAAGAAGAAGAGGTACAGATAGGACGCAGGTGAGCAAGATTGCGTTGCCGTCTGTGTAATGTAAGAGCGTTGCTGTGAGACAACTGGAATGTATTGGAAACACATGATAGAGGCGGGAAAAAGGAGGATAGAAGAGTAAAGAGAAAAATTAATGAAGTAAGAGTTAAACATAGGTACATGCGGTGCCGGTGTCGTTGCTCAGCTGAAGTCACGCAGGAAGAAGTCGTAGGTCTTTACACGAGGAGGCTGAATGCTTCAGCTGATGCTTCCGTGCCAGCAAACTAGTCTCGATTTAAATACAAATCTAATGCTGTTGAGTGGAAACAGCTGTCCACGCCTTTCTAATTATCAGAAAGTTCAGTTTGCTAGTGCTTAATCGCAAATTAACAGATGGCAAACAGTCTTTGTGTACTTTTTAATTACAGCCAACGGCAAACCACAACCACAATTAGCACAAACGTTTCAAATAAAAAAAGCAGTAAATGAATCACTTCTCAATAGCTGTAAACAATATTCTAAATGAGGTTATTATAACTTACTGGTTCCAATTTATTATACATAATGTAGACCTACTAACTAACATCAATTAAAAATGACCAATATTTGTTACAGTATTTATTAATCTTTTCTAACATTATTTGATCAAATTCAACTGTTCGTTTTTAGTTTATGTTAGCTCAGGTCCATTAAATAACGTTAACTGATTCAACTTTCGATTTTAATCAAATTAAAATTGAAAATTGACCAAAGATTAATAAATGCTTTCAAAGTATTTTTAATCATTAGTTCATGAAAGTAATTTTCGAAGGTTCTTGAGATGTCTTTGTTAGTCAGTCAATAGCCTAACTTCGCAGGGTTATTATAGTTAACTAAAACTGAAACTAAAGCAATTCAAAATATTGTTACTTGAAATAAAATAAACGTTAGCGTTAACTAAAATATAAACATATAAAATGTTCATCTCTACCGTTATCTCTGAAACTGTTAAACTACAAACATATTTTTTATCCGTGCTTAAATGAGCTCTCCTGTTTCCTGCCGTGACTTTGTAATTCACACTGTACATCTTTACGCTATCAATTCACCAAAGTATGGTTCACAGAATTTGATCAGCACACATGCAGCCCTCGAAACGCGGCTCAAAAATAGCATCGCGTTTATTTGAAGAGTTCTTCTTAGACTCCGCCAGAGCCATTAAGACTATCAGACTCCAATTACAGCAGGTTTCCATAACCAGCAGCACACAAGAAAACAGGACAAATCCAGCCCAGCTGAAGCTTTGCTCCTCCAAGTTGTGTCACCTTGACAACCGGCGAGCATTTGGTTTCATTACTTCTGATTTCTCCAGTCAGTGTAAACTCGGGTCGGGTTAGCACTTAGCAGGCGCTATCCTGAGCGAAAGCTCATTAGTGGTGTGTTTTACCACAGTTGAGAGATATGGCAGAGAGCAGCTGTTAGGTGACCCTGCTGCAGTATTAATACCAGGAAACCCACGTAAAACATGGTGCTGGAGCCACGCGGCTTGTCGTTTTGCTTTGCCGTTCATTGCTCCAGAATATATCACATTTGTTCATCGCTGTAATATGGCAACCGCAAAGCTGCTTCCCTTTTGTTGTGTCCTTGAGCAAGACGCTCAACATCAGTTTACTGAAGGGCAGGGTGACCATCCCTTATTAGGCTGATGATACGCGGGGCAACTTTTTGAACAATGTTGCTTGGGCACTTTCCCATTGAGAGTGGGTAACATGCCTCGAGTATCATCAGCCTTACAGTATACTTCATTAACATAGGCCTACTTAAATGTATTTTTGTACTTTAATCAAGCAGGCTACTATTGAATACCAATTATACTTTTACTACAGAAATAGTTTTATGATATTCTCTCATGTCGTTTCAGATTTGCATGACTTTCTTCTTCTGTGGAACATGAAAGAAGAGATTTTTCAGGTTGCTCTTTTCTCTTTTGTTTCAAAAACAAACCCAAAAGCACTATAAAACTAGTCCATATTACTTGGCCGCTATATTCTGAAGCCATACGATAGCTTTGAGACAGACCCATGATCAAAAGTGCCAACTTCTGTACCAGTCGTTACTGAAACGTAAACATTTTCCATTTTCCGGTAACTAAGATTTGAGCTCTGTTGAGGGGATTCTTAAACACCGCAGATTATAGTGTTCACGGTGAAAAGTGTGAAGCTTTTGTAGCCAATCACAGTCATATCTGTTGAGCGAGTGAACACTATGGCCAATCAGCGCTCAACGCTCAATGTATCACTCAACGGCTCTCAAATCTTAGCGGGAAATGGATGTTTTTACAATTTCAGTACTTACCGGTACTAAAGTCTGTACTTTTGACAACACTATGATGTTTATGCATTGAAATCAATTTACATTTCTATTGTGTCACCTGATTTTTAAACGTAAACAGAAAAAAAGTTCGGTGTTTTGGTGAAATATTTCAGTGTGAAACAAGAATTACTAATATATATATATATATATATATATATATATATATACTGTAAGTTTATATTTTTAAAAATGTGCACAATCTAAGAAGAACAGTAATTTTTAATCACCTGTTTTTGGAGAGTTATTACATCCAAAACTAGGTTATTAGATAATAAAGATATTTTTGCTCATTTTTAAAACAAGAACGTGTATTAGGAAACTAAAGGGAGTTCATTCAAATGAACCTACTGATTGCTTTTGACTTGAATTTAGACTTTTGAACATTGCGAGGCCATGACCATGTTTTTGATTTTGCCAATAATGTGGTGACTGTGTCTTTCAGACCCATTGAAACGTGATGCAGAGATAAGCACACATTGCCTTGACAATGCCTGCTTGTTAGCTTTGAGTGCTGGGCAGTTTGCCGGCAGGACCTCTGTTTCTGGCCTCACCCCTCACACACACACTCATCGCAACAATGCCAATGGCCCGTATGTACGTGGGCTGCCACAGAGGAAGGGGTGCCTTTGTCAACACATTTCCAGAACAGACCTCATTTTAGTGGGTTTTGTGTACAAGTGTACAGAACAACCCGTTATGGCCCATTTAGCATTGTGTGCCTCGTGTGCCTGAAATGACGTTTTCGTCATGTTTAAATGAATTAAATGAACTTGAAAAACGTAATTTGCATTCACAAAACTTTTTGCATACTGAAACAGGTAAAAAAAAAGACCATCTGCAAGTCTCTATAATGTTCTGGTCGATAAATGTAAAGATCTTTTCAGTCAGTTTATGGCAAGAACTAAGAAAGAGGAAACGTTTTACTATCAGGACGGTAGTGATTATAAGTAATACCTACAATATCTATAAAACAATCTCATGCTGTAAAACTAAAGGAGAAGCATTATTCATTTATATTTTTATTATAGTTAATTATATTCAGATTTTGAATCTCGATTAATAGCCGATGTCTTTGTGAAAAAAAGTGTTAAATAACAGAATCATATTATTTCCATTTATAATATTTATCATAATCGATGCAAACCGGATGTAGGTAATAATTTGATCAGCACAAACAGGCTTCGATCGCTCGCCCAATGAAACCATAAAACTAAAACCAGAGAGTGTGAAATGATAAATATAAAACCAGGAAGCGAGGAACATTAAATAAAACCAGAGAGTGTGAAAATACAAATAAAACCAGAGAGTGAGAAAAATAGACGGGTATTCCTTACACATCGTTATTCTCTCTGGTTCTGTTTTCTATTACACGGTCAGGACAGGATCTTGCCACAGATTAAAACCTGTTTATTAACCAGAAAAGAGGCCAATTAAACTTTAGACTATGTCCTCATTTCACATTTTATTTAGGACATGTTTTGCTTGAAAAATCAGGCGGGTCTAAAATCTTATTTCATTAATACCCAATGTAAAAAAAAATTGTAAAAGTGTGTGTGTGTGTTTGTGTGTGTGTGTGTGTGTGTGTGTGTGTGTGTGTGTGTGTGTGTGTGTGTGTGTGTGTGCGTGCGTGCGTGTGTAAAAATATATACTCCTAATATATAAATACACACAAACACATATGTGCACAAGTGTGTGCGTGAGTGTTTGTATCTTATATATATATATATTCTGTATATATTGAATGTGTATACATACACACACACACACACACACACACTATTGTAAATTAATCTTATTTTCTGTTTTTACTTTAATTTTAAATTGCAAGTAATTTTGTTGTGTTTTGTACGTTTTAAAAAAATGTCAATGCTTAAGAATATATATTTTCGTATTTATTTGTTTAGAATAATATGTGTGTTGCTTTATAGATAATATTTTTTTTTTCTATTTTCACTTTAATTTTAGTTCCAGTTTTAGTCCATTTGTTGTGTGTTTTGTCATTTTTAAATATTTTAAAATGATTAATTATACATTTTTGTGTTTATGATTTTATGTCTATAGTTTTATTTATCACTGCTATTTACTAACATTTTACTAAAATTATAGTTGATTTAGTTTGAGTTATTTCTGTACTTTTAGTATTTTAGTTTAAGTTGAAAGGATGAGAAATGTACAACCCAGATATATACATTTAACATTTCGGTGTGTTCTGTAGATAATCCCTGCTCAGTGTGTAGGGAGCACTGCATAGGGAGCCTGTGAACTGGGATCATACTGTGTAAACTTTAGCCTAAGGATCAGTTCAGCTTAGCACAAGAGAACCGAGATCATACTGTGACACTATTACAGTGCGCTAAACGTGACTTACTCACGACACCCAAAGCCCTTGAGACTTCTCAATCTCTGTGCCATCATTCACCTTCACCTTCACCGTCTCTCTCTCTCTCTCTCTGTATGTGAGAGAGAGAGAGCCTGTCTCCTCAGCACAAATGTGTTCGTCCCACCCCTGGCTTTACTATAATCGTAGTGCCGAGCTAAGCAGAGTGAAAGCACAGGAAACACGGCCTGCCCCATAGCGCTCCATTCAGGGGGAGAGAGGCTCAGTCCTGGCACTGAAAGCTCAGATTACACACGACATAAAGGGAGGCCTGTATCAGCAAGGGCACCATCACATTATACTAAAGTCCTTCTCTGTTCTGTTGTGTGTGAGGGATAGGAAACAAATGCCCTCATAGCTACTTTCAACTACGCCTCAAACACGTGCGGTGACGGGGAGCTACATTCGAGGGTGTCTATTTATGCTTTAGCAAACTAGCGGTAATGTGAGGAGCTCTGAACCAAGACCTTTAATCAGAAGCCTGAAGGAATGACTGAACCGATGGTTGATATGTTATCTTTGACTAAAACATGCCCCTGGCTGACCTTTGACATTGCTGACCTGTAATCTGCTCTGTATGGCTAATGCTAAAACACCCTCACAGCTCTAGTGTTCCCAAACTGTTTCGGTGCCCAATGAGCACATGCATTTAGCATTGTCGTTTAGTGGACGTGTTTATTCAAGGGGACTTGTGGTGCACTAATTACAGCAGCCTTAGGACAAGGACACAATGCTCCATGTATCATCACTGGCAGGAAAGCCTTTTTTTTTCTTTTTTTTTAAACTAAAAAAACAGTCAGCTGTAAACAAGGCTTAAATTTCAACAAACTGTTCTTCTCAGAATATATTTGAATGTGGATGGAAGGATGAAATTTAAAGGGACAGTTCACTGCAACTAATATGAATCATTTACTTACTCTCATGTCCCGTTCTTTCTTCTGCGTAAAACTAAATGAAATCCTAGAAGAAAATTAATTCTTTCATCAAATAAAAATGAAAGAGTTTGGGTCCATGAATCACCAAAACGAGAATAATAAAACACACACAGCTTTGTGACAAACAGACCGAAAGTCATATTTCACTCAGTCTTTCCACCCAGTTTTAATTTGCATTCATGAAAACTATATAATTATGTATAAAACTACTTGTAACACAAAAAGAAAATAACGAGAAAGGAAACGAAATAAAGCCAAATAGTTAAAAGTGAAAAGTGAAGTTATAAGTTAAATATAACTACAAGTAATACACATATTTTTCAGTAATAAATCACAAATAAAATATAAATATTACATGAAAAAACACTATTTAATGAAAATGTTACTAACTACTCAATAAAATAACTTTAAGGACTAAATTGATCAAACACAAAGAACCATTAAGTCAAAGGTTCTTTAAAGAACATCTCTTTCTTACATGTTTTTAATATCTGGAGAACCTTCTTTCACTACAAATAACCTTTTGTGAAACAGAAAGTTCTTCAGATGTTAAAGCTTCTCAATGGAACCATTTAGATCAAAAGGTTCGTTTATGGCATCGTGAAGCACCTTTATTTATAAGAGTGTAGCATCATACAGTTGTATCATAATTGAATAGATGTGAATGAGGACAGTGAGAGCAAGATTTCACTGAATAAAAACTTAAATTCAGTCTGTACCTCATACAAAGCTATGATACGAGTCTAAGACTTTGAATATAGAGCACAAGTCATATGCACTACTTCTCTGGTGCTTTCTTGTCACTTTGAACTTCGACAGCCTCGGTCTCAGTCTATTTTGATGAATGAATAATGAGCTGAACTGTTCGTTTAATGTAACGAACTTGAGTGTTTTATTATCTTTTAATTACCAGATACCAAATAGTAAATGTAACTACAATGTACTGATCAACAAAACACGGAGTGTATTCTAAACAAAATGGAGTAGATTGAAAAACAAACTGATATGTTTTGTTTTTTTAAGCAGTGGGAACTCCATTTTCAAGTACCAGATGGTAACTGTCCCAAAGCAGCAGTAATATTGATTGAATTAACTGTTCCATCAATTCCAGTCTCATCGCAGGAGCAAAACTTGCATGCATTGCTTCAGACAAATACTGTACTTCCCTTCAAATCTCTCAAAGCCACTGAATAAAGCCAACTGTCCAGCACAGGAATAGACTGAGAATATATGAGGCTGTGTCCACACACACACACACACACACACACACACACACACACACTCACACACACACACACACACACACACACACACACACACACACACACACACACACACACTCACACACACACACACACACACACACACACACACACACACACACACACACTCACACACTCACACACTCACACACACACACACACTATATATGAGGCTGTATCCACACACACACACACACACACACACACACACACACACACACACACTCGCACACACACACACACACACACACACACACACGGCCGGGAGAGCAGGGTTTGTAGGAGGACACGGCTGTGATTTGCGGTTCACTGACGTGTCTTTGGCTGTAGCAGAGATAAGAGATGAGAGTCCAATCCATAGCTATTTATACTCACAGGCTGTATTTGACGGCTGACAGAGGTATGATTTGTGTTTCTATCTTAGGGAATGGACTGTCTAGTTGGGTCAAGGCCTGAGTTGGATGTGGGAAATAGAGGTTATGTCTGACCTTATTAAGAAAAGGGTCGTTTGTGGCTCTGGGCAAAACAGCACTCAGTGGTAGAGTATCGAGTGCTGGGAATGAATCAACTGTACCGTTCCCAACACATATTCAAGAGGAGCTTGTTCATATAATCCAGCCAATCACATCAACAGAGATTTATAAACTTCCCATTTCTCTCTCATGCAAACTCATGAATCACATGTCAATTTGAACTCTCCCTGAAGCTTTCCTTTCTGAACGATTTATGATTGGAGTATCAGCTGCCCATAAGAAAGAAGAAAACAATCTCTATCTTTGACCTATATAAGAAGACGAGCAAAGAGAGATGTTTCTCCATAACACAGTAACTTTATTATTATCACTATTATTATTAGTGATGTGTCTCGGTTAATGTTTCAGACTACAATTATTTATTTGTTTGTTTGTTTGTTATTCAATTAACCTACCAACTAGCTAAATAAATATATAATATCTGAAACACTAAAAGACACATCAATAATAATAATAATACTAATTATTATTATTAACCTAACTTTTATTAACGTTTTGTTCCCTTTAAAAGTAGATTCTAAGGACACTTTATATAGGAAATATAGCTGAATACAATACACCATATATATATATATATAAGGGAGAATATTAATAAAACTGAATATTTCATTTTTAACAACGTTTGTTTTGTTTTTTTTACTTTTGTTTTTTTTAAGTCTACAACAAAATGTGATACATTTTAATATGAACATTACAATATTTAATATCAAATGATCTGATCTATGCTAGACAAATTCAATTAGATATACAAATCTTTATCATTGACACTGAGATGCTTGGAAGTTATTACTCGGGAGTTATGAAAGAGCAAACTCTGAACAACGCCGTTCTTCTCTTGGCGCTATATTACTGGTCTACGGTGGGGTCTACCAATTGTTCCAACTTCACCAAGATGGTCAAAACCAGGACCACCTGCCACTAGTCCAGACCATCAATAATCAGCTGTTGGACCAACTAATGGCTTTAAATGACAACTTAGGTCCCGCTAGAATCCACAAAAACACCCATCTATCGTCATCATGTGGTTTTAGCCATTTTTTGAGCACAGTTTTTATTTAAACAAAATGCATCTTGGAAAAACTTTTTTGTCTTGGTTTATTATTATCTTTGGCCCACAAAACCCTGCTCTAGCACTAGAGATTGATTGATTTTTCTCAGTAATTATTCTCGAATTTTACATTGCACAACCTAACGGCTCAAAATAACGTTTTTCCCACCTGTGCAGAGAACAGGTTTTACCAGCCTGTATAATTAAACCTACAGCAGCTCCCTGGAGGCCTACAGAGTGCTCTAGTTGTGAATGTAGGTTCAGTGTTGTAGTTTGGCTGTTCCTCTGTTCATCTCGCTGAGAGCAGGCTGTGTTTACACCCTCCCCTGCTAAAACTGGTAGTCCTGAGTGCTGACATCGACAGAAACCAAGCCGTGGACCGCAGCCAGTAAATCACACCAGCTTCTAATAAGAATTGATAGTCTCATAGTATCCTCACCAACCACTACAAATTTAGCCATAGCTAAATGCAGTCAAACAATTATATCTGCATTTGACATGTATCTCACACTTGCCTAGTTGCAAGCATAAGCAGTTTCATTCATAGGCATTTACAACTAGACAAATGTGCACATTTTTCACGACCACACACATAGAAACACAGAACATACATTGACACTTACACATCCTGTCATACACATTCTGTCACACATGGTAATTAGGCAAAGTGACACCCAACCTCATCCCTCTCTCTCTTTTCGCACACTCTCTGACTTCCACTCTTTTTCTCACTAGGTCTTCATAAGCAGAACTTGAGAGAGGAAAACCGCATGATTCGGGGGTTGTGAACTCACAAACTCTAGTGAGCTGACAGCAGTACCTTTCACTTTTTCGAGTCAGTATTTGGGAGATCAAAGTTTCCCTTAAGAACTATAAGCAAGAAATTTCATTTAAAAATGCATTTATCATTGGCTTACAAATTTCTGCTTCATTGGCAGCACAACACAGAACTGCACTTTTAATTCATTAAACCCTAGATCAGCCTAAAAAAACTGCTCTCAGATCAGCTTAAAAAATAAGCAAAAGTGACCAAAATAGGCCAAACGTTGACTATAACTGAGAAAGTATCAGCCTAGACCATGACCCATAATAATGACTTCAGATAAGCCCTAATTATTTAGCAAATCTAACCATAGATCAGCCCTAATATTGACCTTTAACTGATTCCAGATCACACAGAAGAAATAAGCCAAAAGTGACCAAATAAACCCAAACAATGATTACAACTAACCCAGTATCAGCCTAGACCACAACTCATAAGAATGACCTCAGATCAGCCCTAATACTGGTGCAAACTAACCTTAGATCATCACTAATAATTACCCATAACTGTCCCCAGATCAGCCCCCACAAAAAAGCCAAAAGTGACCAATTAAGCCCAAATGTTAATTATAACTGACCCAATGCCAACCTAGACCTCAACCTATGATAATGACCTCAGATCAGCCCTGATACTGCATGGTGCAAACTAACCCTAGATCAGCCCTAATATTTACTCATAACTGATTAGACCAAAAATAAAAAATAAATAAGCCAAATGTGACCAAATAAGCCCAAACAATGATTATAACTGAGTGAATATCAGCCTAGACCATGAACCAAAATAATGACCCCAGATCAGCCTAAATAATAGTGCATTGTTAACCATAAATCAGCTCAATAACAACCCCAGATCTGATCCCAGATCATCCCCAAAAGATGACCAAATCAGCACAAGCATTAACTACAAATCACTCAATATCCACCTAGACCACAACCAATAACAACTATAACTTACCCTAGACTAACCGTAGACCACCCCCAGTAATGACCCATATATGATTCCAGATCAGCCCAAAACCTAAATCCGATACTAACCAAATAAACCCAAATGGTAATCATACCTGGCCCAGTATCAGTCTAGACAGGCCCATAATGATGACCTCAGATCAGCCTAAATAATGATGCATTATTAAGCCTAAATCAGCCCAATTATGATCCCAGATCTGATCCCAGATCAGCTCAAAAAGATAACCAAATAAGGACAAGCATCTACTTAGACCATGACCCATAATAATAAGCTCAGATCAGCCCAAATAATGATGCATTATTAACCCTAAATCAGCCCAATTATGACCCCAGATCAGTCCAAAAAGATGACCCAAAAAGGAAGAGCATCGACTTTAACTCAATCTAGACCATGGCCCATAAAAATAAGCTCAGATCCGCCTAAATAAGGACACATAACTGCCCCTAGACCAGCTCAAACCAAGAAGAGATGAAGCTCTTGGATCGGCAGATTGCAGCTGAGCACAGGTCATCTCATCCACCCACTTCTGATTCTTCAAGGCTCTGAGTTTCTTTGAAGGACAAACTCAGACTTTGTGTTTGTATTCATGCCTCGCATGAAACAGAAACATAGTCCTTGAGCAGAGAAAAACAACAGAAAGCAACGTCTGTTTTAACTGCTCGACTCCATCGACACCTAAGGGAATTGACATAATTGCAACAACAGATATTTCTGAAGAACAAACAAGCACACAGTGAGTTCGGGGGAACCTGTCAAGTGTGCCATCTTTTCCCCTGAACTAACGTGTTTTTGAAGACAGCGGCATCCACGCAGTTATGCAACACCTCCCACGACAGGCCGTGCAGAACCTCCTACGTTCATTCAGCGAGCTCCAGCATGGCCACGGGCTTCCATCGGCACAGCTAAATAAAACATTACAAGTGTTATGACATTTACCATTTGTTTAACGTATCATCTCAGGCACTGTAAAACAATGCAGGTTACACATTACCAAAATGACAGAGTCAATGCAAATATCCGTCCAATTCAAGGATCTGGTTAAAGATTAAATGAAACCACAAACAATAATTAATTATAGATATGACTACTGATTATATAGTCCTTGTATAGCTTTATCTTCTAGTTTAATGTTTAAGCTGGCAGAATATGTCATGAGATGAAGTCATCTGGGTCAATAGATTAACTTTATTGTACTAGCATGCTATATTTAGCAGTCAAAAACAATGTTATCAAGATCTCCTGTCAGTTGTGCATGAATAAAATACGTTTTGTTTTGTAGATCAACATTGAATATTATGATTATTTACCGACTTACCTAATATAAACCCTTTGATGCATCACACCCATTACAGCAGATCTATATAAGAGCTATTTTAACCATTCACTGTGTGATGTTACATCCAAACAACTATGGCAGGTTGATCTTTGACTCTTACTCATAACTCTACATGACTGTCCTCTTTATATGTCATTGTATTTTATTTATTTATGACAACATAAATTCAAAATTGGCTGACGAAAGCGGTGTTATAGCTATAATCTACCTCTGAAATATCTACTATCAACTTTTAGCAGAATAGATGTGTAAATCTTTCAAAATACATTATTCTGAAACAGAAAGGTTTGGTAATGATTATATGAATGTAATAATTCATGCATCAAAGGGTTAAAGATATGCAATGCATATATAGTGTTTGTTCATCACTAAGTTTAATGCATTACCAAAGTGCCACAGATTAATACGATTGGGAAAATATTTATTATTATTTATATAATTATTTATTATATTTATTATAAAAATTATAATGACCTAATATAACCTATTGCATTCCATTATTTTTAATTATACAGTAATATTAGTATTGAAATAATTGCACATGTGAGCTACGTTTTAAGTTAAAATGTAAATTGAAACTTTTTACAGATAATTGTATAATTTTTCCTCATTTTGGTGTATCTCGTAGCAATACAAATGGCTTTAAAAGAACCCTGGTTGATGAAGTGTAGGGTGATGAGACATTTTTGTGACTTTTTGAAACCTCTAAAATGCAAGGAAAGAAAAGGTAGGGAGAAAAAGGTCAGAACACACAAAATGGACATCTGGTCACTCTAACGAGGTTCATTAATTAAACACAGAAGCAAACAGTGTGAAATCTTTGCAAGTATAAACCTGTGAGAGGCCTGAAGTCAAAGCCCTTCCTTCTTTGGAAAAATGAAAACAAAGTCAGCAAGCTAGTTATAGCAGTGCTGAGATTCATTCCTGTGGCACTGGGAACGTCTCACATAGGCACCACATACGTGGAAGTCTTCACACAACACCAGCCACTATCAGAAGCCTCTGAATCACTGACACTTACAGAGTTGTTTAAACTTGGCCAGTTTGATTCAGCAAAGGTATTTCAAACAAAGTCAATTATTAAAGGAGAAAGCTTGTGGAAGGCTTCGCACACTAACATCACACGTCAGGCTCTGTGTCTATGATGCATGGATCATTTCTGTTGTCACAAAATGGGAAACTCAGGGTTTGAGAGTGATTAATGTATTTCAGTGATCCTGAAAATCTAAAAATGGCTTTAGATTAGATTTTTTTAAGTAATTGCTATGGCACGTAAAAACAAAACAAACTGTGGTTGGTCGCTTTACATGTTGGTCACACAGTTTCTTCCTGTCTAAGTGTACATGTCTCGACCAAAATTGAGGAACATGTGTTATAGACTTATGCTGTTAGCCTAGCTATGCAAGACAATAGCACATATCATCAGTTTAGATAGTGAATAATATTAGTCATAATTTTAGTATATACTGTGATATATACATAACCTTATTTTTTATAAAATTATTACTTCAGCAAGCACCCATTAAATTGGTCAAAAGTGACTAAAAACATCTCTTCAAATAAATGCTGTTCTTTCATCAAATAATTCTGAAACAAAGTATATGTTTTCACAAACATGAAACAGCACAACTATTTTCAACATTCATAATAATAATAAATAAAAAAATACTGAGCATCAAATCAGTGTATTAGAATAATTTCTGAAGGATCATGTGACTGAAGACTAAAGTAATGATGCTGAAAATGTTATAAAATACAATTTTAAAATATATTCAAATATATATTCAAGTAGAAATGTTATTTTCAATTGTAATATTGCTTCATAATATTTTACTGTATATTTGAATAAATAAATGCAGCCCTGGTGAGCATTATAAGAAAAAAGGTTGTATGTTCTAAATATAATGTTCATAAATGCCCCTCTTAAACTTTTGTTTTAAATTTTCCATATATGTGATTCCCTTCAGTGACTAAGCACTCTCATTTCCCATCATCCCCCACAACCTGTCAGCCCTCCGCCTCCTCCAAGGACAGGCTGAGGTATTCCCAATCTGTGGCTATCCTCTTCCCCTAGCGTTCGGTGATAAACAGCGAGTGTAATCGTGTCTTCTGCAGCCACCCTGAAGAGCCATCTGTCTCAACGTGGTGCAACTCATCTCTCTGGCTCACTGAGCTGAAAAAGTTCAGAGCTGCCAAGCGTAACACCTACATATGACCGTGCAGTCACAGAGGCACATGAAGACGATCTCCGAGGGTTTTATTTTCCTGACCTCCACTTAGACAATTAAGCCTGGCAAGCGGCCTTTTTATTCTGCGTTTTGAGGAATAGTTTGATGTTCTGGTAGAAGGTGGTAGCTTTGACAGTTGAGAGCAAGAGTGCAAATTTGCAAATGAGGTCTAAACTGATTCGTAAGCTGATTACTTAAATTAAACCATATTTGGAGGAAGAATGTGTTATGCTCCAAAATAACTCTCAAAAATAAGGTTTAAATTTTTTGCAGGGACGCAATAGAAGATCCATTTTGGGGGTTTTAAACAAACCTTTCTGTGAACAGCTCTTAAAAGAACTTATGGTGTAGAACATTTAAAGGGATAGATCACACAAAAATTAATATTTGTTGAAAATGTACTCACCGTCAGACTTTCCAAAATATAGATGAGTTTGTTTCTTCATCGGTCTCTCCCCTTCCATTCATAGCGAAAACGCTTGAACGAGTTGTTTTCAACCAGTTATCCTTGTTTCTGTCAAAGAATAACCTACTGGACGCTAAACAGTCAGGGTTCAGACGTGGCCATTCAGCTGAGACTGCGCTACTCTCAGTCACTGAAGCCCTGTGAATTGCAAAAGCTGATTCCAAATAATCAGTCCTCATTCTGCTGGATCTGTCTGCCGCTTTTGACACTGTCAATCATAAGATCCTCCTGTCCACCCTCTCATCATTGGGCATCACAGGGATTCCACTTCGCTGGTTTGAATCCTATCTCACTGGTCGGTCTTTCAGGGTGGCCTGAGGAGGGGAGGTATCCAAAGCACATCAACTGGTCACTGGGGTTCCCCAGGGATCGGTTCTTGGACCCCTCCTCTTCTCCACATACACTACATCACTGGGTCCCATCATGCAATCAAATGGTTTTTCATACCATTGCTATGCTGATGACACACAGCTCTATCTCTCATTTCGACCAGATGATCCAACGGTAGCTGCACGGATCTCAGGCTGCCTGGCGGACATCTCGGCATGGATGAAAGAACACCATCTACAGCTCAACCTGGCAAAGACTGAGCTTCTTGTCTTCCCTGCCACTCCGGCTCTGCAGCATGACTTCACGATTAATTTAGGTTCATCAACAATTACCCCATCAGCTTCGGTCAGAAATCTTGGTGTAATTTTCGATGACCAGCTGACTTTCAAAAACCACATTGCAAAAACAGCTCGATCTTGCCGGTTTGCACTTCACAACATCAGAAACATCAGGCCCTTCCTTATACAGCATGCAGCTTAACTTCTTGTCCAGGCCCTTGTCATTTCTAGACTGGACTACTGCAATGCTCTTCTAGCTGGACTTCCATCAAACACAATCAAACCTCTACAAATGATTCAGAATGCAGCGGCACGACTGGTCTTCAACGAGCCCAAAAGAGCACATGTCACACCTCTCTTTATCTCCCTGCACTGGCTACCAGTTGCAGCTCGTATCAAGTTCAAGACACTGATGCTTGCATATAGAACAACCACAGGCTCAGCACCCTCCTACTTCCACTCACTTATGACAATCTACATCCCCTCAAGAAGTCTGAGATCTGCGAGCAAGAGTCACCTTTCCTTAACTTTGCTCTCTTTCCCTTAACCTCTCCCTGTATGGCTAGTATTTGCTCTGAACAATGCATAGAACTTTGTACAAGCACTTCCTGTGTCTGTTTACCTTCTTATAATGTATTGCTTATTGTATTCCTCAATAGCAAGTCGCTTTGGATAAAAGTGTCTGCTAAATGAATAAATGTAGAACAGTTTTTGAGATATTCAGAATTGCATCAATTGCTCACCAAATGGATGCTCTGCAGTGAATAGGTGCCGTCCGAATGAGAGTCTAAACAGCTGATAAAAACATCACAACAATCCACAAGTAATCCACATGACTTAAGTCCATCAATTAGCATCTTATGAAGTGAAAAGCTGCATGTTTGTAAGAAAAGAATTCATCATTAAGGCGTTTTAACTTTAAATCATCACTTCTGGCTAAAATACCTGCCCATAATCCGAAAAAAATGTATCTAGGGAAAATGTCCATAACCCTTTTGCCCACTGGCATTAAAATCCACCAGCATATTTGTTTAAAATAAGTGTTTTGCTTGTAAACAGTACTTGATCTGTGCATATTTCTCTCCTGAATCAGACTTTTGTCCATGGAGAAAACAATATTATGGATAGAGGACTCAGTTGAAGTTTAAAATGTCTTAATGATAGATTTGTTTCTTAGAAACATGCAGATTTTCACTTCACAAATTTGATGGACTGGAGAGGTGTGGATTACTTGTGGATAATTGTGATGTTTTTATCAGCTGTTTGGACTCTCATTCTGACGGCACCCATTCACTGCAGAGCATCCACTGATGAGCAAATGATGCTAATCCAAACTCCACTACATCCTGGATGGCCTGAGGGTGAGTAAATATTCACCAAACTTTCATTTTTGGCTAAACTATTCCTTTAATAATCTTAAGAATCTTTCCCCACTATAAACAACCTTTTGTGGAATGGAAAGGTTCCATTTATGTTAAAGTTCTTTATAGAAACACAGATACCAACAAAGAACCTTTAATTCTTATCTTGTGAAAACAGCATGTCAACAAATTAATAAAAGTGCTGCTATGTTTTGTCCTTATTTCCATTTCTTTCACAGAGAGCCTCACATTGTATTAGTTCATTTAGCTGTAAGACTAAGAAAGCTCGCTCTATTAGACGCCGACATTATGCAGGAAAGGGAGGGTGAAAAAACCTACAGAGAAAGTGAGGTTGTGGGTTAACTCATCTGCGAATTCCCTCCTCAATTCACGTTGCTCAATCAACTTACTTAATTAGAGCTCTAAATTTAGATCCATGTTGCTTACTGGAATCAGAAGAGCTGTTAAATGCTTAGACCAGCTAGCTGACATTAACTGAACATCCATTCCTTTTGAATCCAGCAGCACCTATTTATATGACTGTGGAAAACACAAAGGCACAGCAACAACGATACTGCAAAACATCGCTCAGCCTTCACATAGTTCTGCTATAACATCATGGGAGAAGCCAAAACAGATTCAAATGCTCATCTTCAAAAGATACAAATATATGAACTTGTTTTTGCATAACAAACCTGGTTAGTCTTCGTCTTTATGAAGGTTTAGTGAATGCTTGTGGTTTAGGTGGCAACTAGTATAAAAACAACCTGGAATTATTTAAATATCAACCTCTAATAATCCTATTAAACAAAGGTCCTCTATTCTTCTGAAAGAGCATGGCGCTCGCAACAACAAGGTCACAGTTCAATTCCCAAGAAATACATACACTGATAAAATGCATCTTAAAAGATTTGGATAAAAGCATCTGGTAAATGAGGAGCGCAACTTACAATTCATAACGATAAGAATAAATGCTGACCTGACCGCTACACTATGAGTCATGGCTACTTACATTATGGAAACCCATTTATGGAAATGTACTCTTGCATCTGGAGAAGACAAGGGGGAAACATATACTTAAACAGACTGAAACGAGAACAGTAATCATGTAGCATGTATGAGTAATATTCAGTTTGTAATGACAGCAGTGAAAGAGTAGAGATATAAAATGAAGGTTTGAATAAAAAGCTTAAGACCAAGAGTATAATTTCAAGCATTTTAATACAAACTTAATAAACTATCAGTCCCTCTTTACATGTAAGACACTGACTCCAAATACTTTGTTATACTATTTGTTTTTGTCAAGTATTGCACAATGTTGGTACAAAATTAATATACGATTACATTTTTTCCATAGTATAGCGAAAATCTTTGAACTCTTAACAGAAAATACAACTCTTATTTTATCCCCCCCCCCCAAAAAAAGCAAATATTTTTAAATCCCAACACAATGGAATTTTCTGTACACAATCTTTAGAATAGTTGATGTTTTTAAAGATGGATTTCATTTCACAATTTCAATAAAAAAAATATAACAAAAGCTGCTGCAGCCATCACAGATCACTGGAGTAGTAAAAAGATATAAATGCAATATGTCGTAGAAACAATATATACTCTGATATTTTACAAACTTTCTACTAAATTAATTATACAGTTAGAAAAAAGACCAAGAAATCCCTCATTCAGCATTCAGGCCAATCCTTGGAAAAATGTTTAGCTATACCTTGAATACTATTAGAGGCCTTGATTTGTAGTTTTCTTCTTCATAAAGATATCTTAAAACAGTCAGTAAAAATAATTTTGTGCTTGGTTGGCAAAAGAAAACAACTTAAAAAACAAAAACAATATGAGTTTAGATAACTAAGCTTGATTGTACAACAAGCTTAATCGTAAAAAGAATGACAAAAATACTCAAGGGAACAACATGGTTCACCCTCGGGCTCATCGTTTGACTTATTCACCGGGACTTTAAGTTGAAATGTTGCTTTGCAATTTTCTTTTTTGCATTTTTTTGGGGATGTTCCAAACGTCAGCTTTCCGCCGTCCCATCACATATCTCTGGTCGTTAGTAGTATTCTTGCTTTCTAGTTGGCCATCACTGGCTGGAATTGCTGGTTAGAATACTGCATGTTGCTCAAGCTGAAACTCAGACTGTCCATGAGGGACTTCTCATTAAGGCCCCCATAGGCTGCAAACACGTCAAAGGCATTATTGTATGGGAGAGGGCTGAGATTGAGGGGCGTCTCCCCGGGGAACATTGCACTTGGGCTGCCCTGGAGATTGGGGAACACGAATTCCTTGGCATTGGGAGACAGGGCAGAGGGCTTCTGCGACTGGCTGCCCAAGCCGACGCTGTAGAGAGAATGCATGGATGTGGACATGGCTTTCTGCTTCAGGAGGTTGTTTACATTCAGGCCCAGGTTGGTGGGGGAGTTTCGGGTCACCTTGTTGGCATTCCGCCCATTGCTTTTAATTTTCGTGGAGCCAAATTTAGTGGCGGCGAAGCTGGCAGTGGTAAAGGTTAAAGGATGCGTAGAACGGCGCATGAAGGTGGGGCTGACAGCCGCTGACTGGCCAAACGGTGGGGACGGGGAACTGGAGGTGGGGGACATGCCTAGAGGTTCGCTAATGGGCATGAAGACCTGGGCCTCTGGGTTAAAGCTGTTCTTGATCTCCTTGTCCAACTCCAGCCCATTCTCATTACTGTCGTCCACATAGAGCACCTTGACAGGTCCCTTCTCCCCAATCTGATAAGACACCTCGAAAGGATCAATCCAGACACTGAGGTCCTGAGGCAGGTTGTTGCGGACATCCTCAATGTCCAACCCACTTTCTTTGGCTGCTTGCTCTACAACTGGGTCCACTTTCTCCCCAACATGTATACACCTGAATCCAGATCCTTTGTATGGCTTGTCCGGGTACCAATGTCCCTCGTATTTCCGTTTCAGCTGTCGCTCCAACTCCTCGCCGAAAATGTTGACGCGTCGCCTGGGCAGCTTATTGTACAAGTACGAAATTATAAAGTTGAGTGCTACTTGGATTTCAAGCTGCATAGCTGCTGCGCTGCCCTAGAGTATCACCACCGTTGGCTGTTTGAATTTGTGTATTGTGTTGTAAGCCACCAGAGGGCAAGGCTCGGATGGAGCCAGGCAAATAAACACAAACTTGGGGTGGGGGGGACGGTTCAAAACAAAATGCTGGTTGTAGAGGGAACGTCTCAGTCCACAAACGGCTGATCCGGTTCCTAGGGAGAAGCAAAAACAAATAGTGTGAATAACTCCAGCTCATTATTCTCAGCTGGAAATAATAAACTGGAACATGGTACCGTCTGTCAAGTTTCTTAATGTTTTGATAAAACAGCTTGCGCATTCGTAACCTTACGAAAATTAACCATAATTTTACTACAAATAAAACCATGGTTACTATAGGCTAGTTAAACCATGGTAACCACAAAATAACCATGGTTTTGCAACACTAACCATAGTTTAACCATGGTATTTGTAGTAAAACTGTGGTTATAAAAATGTTAGTCAATACACCTAAAAACAAGGTTATTACAACAATTTTACTATAATAATACCGTGGTTAATTTTCATAAGGGTAGGCTTGTGAGCGGATTAGATTTTACAAGCACACACACACAATCGTTTAAGCTTCAAGCTTCAGTGCACTGGCTGAAGGGTGTTTCCACTCTAGTTAAATTCAAGACAACACCTAGTGTCGAGCATACATTAGCACTAAGACAGTCCTACCATTATAGGAAGGATGCACTGTCTGGGACTCGCGGAGCTGATCGAGTTACGTAATAACTAACTTGCCCTGACTAGACCCTGCACAACTGTAACCAATCTACTGCCGTCTGTCGCCATAATCGAAGTTTATCCTTAGCTCCTCGTGTGTCTGTAAAAGAGAGTTTCGTGAGGAAATCAGACACAATAATGCCAGACTTTAATAATTAAACCTGAACGTGTCACGAGGAGAAATGAACACCAGCCAGCACACGCACATATCAGTATATGGTCGTCGATGAAGCGAACAGAAATTAAAATGCGCTTGAATGTTAAACCAAACCGATAAATGGTTCGCTTTACGCCTTGGTTAGCAAATACAAAAGCAGACTGTGTTTGGTTTGCACATTTAAAGCGAGTATAGGACGTCAGAGATCGTATCGTCGCTCCCACCCAGTTCACAGGGAAGCGAACGCCAGGACACAATGTACAGTTTAGAAACAGACACATATCTGCTATATGTGCACCATATAAAGGTATACATTTAAGACAAGAGCAGTATATGCTGTAGGCTAGTCGGTGCATTTCGATCAGGATGTGTTGACAAATTAAATCTAGCCAATATGATATTCTATGGTTATAATTTGCACTTCTATGAAACTAGTGCATGGCTTCTGGTGTATTAGAAAGTATTTTGCCATAGTTGGCAATCCCTCCGAGCTCCTAAAGTCTACAGCCCACGACTGACGCAGCAAGCTGCCTTCATTTAAAATCTCTTTATGCTTCAGTAAACTATTACAAACAGCGCTTTGCAATAACGAGTGATACTTAATAATTAGTAATGCAAAAATAGCAATGCCATTAAAATAAATGAAATACTTACTTGAGTTTACAAAATGACGATTTTCAGTTGCCTTAACTAATGTTAGTGCAAATAGAAAACTTCAGATATAAATACTTTCTTCACATTAACATAAAGGTATTCCAGTTGGTAGACTTGAAATGTTTTATTTTTGTTTTTCTTCTTCTTCTTGTCTTGCTCCCAGTTATTTGTAAGGTATTTGCGGTTTCACCTTCCCAATAAGATCCTCTCCACCCCCTCTATCTGGGTGTTTTACAATTTCGTCCCCTACTGCTGTCATCCGCCTCTATTTATAGTTTTCCTCCGCCACGGACACGCGGTGGGCGGTGATGCGCTTCCAAAGGTCATAACAAAACGAACATTGAATCCACGGAATATGATTGGTCAGGCTTGAGTGAGAGGCGGGTCCTACTCCTGACGTCCTTCAAGCCCATTGGCTCACTTTACCTTCAAGCAAAGAAGGGTAAGGATTTACGTTGAGCCCGTCATAAAGGCTCTTGACGTCACGCGTTACCTAGTACCACAAAAAAGACAGGCTATTCATGGAGGTATCGTATATCACGTCCATGTTCATATTTCGCAAACATGACTGTTAAAGCGACATTTATGCCCCTAAGTGGATCAAATGACTGAATACATATAAAGGCTTAGTAGTGAGCAGACATGGCAGAACTGAAGAGCATAGCTTTGGTACAGAGTCTTAGCTAATCTGTTTATCGCTGTTTTGTAAGACCACAAGCGCAAACGCTATTATCGTGCAGGGGAAATCGTATTTGAAATTAAATTGAATCTAACACATAACGCCAAGCTGATGTGTTTTGAAGCAAAGAAGCGCTAATAAAGGGAGTTTTCCTTTTATCGTCTACAAGACGTGCATCTCTGACATGTACGGAGTACACACATAAAGCATAACAAAAACTAATGTTAAGCATGAAACTGATTAAAAAAACAATGGGTAACAAACGGTAATAATTATATCACTGTTAGCAAAATAATAAAGCCTGCGTCCCAATCCATCCTAAATGCTATATGATATTAGTCATTTTCAATACAGTTTAGGGCAGATAGGCAGTGTTTGCCAAACCCCTCCCTCAGAATATCTCTAGAACCCTCTAGAGGTCTGCACGGGCTTTAAAGTGAAGCCCGAACCCGGCCCGTACCCGAGATCGAGTGACACGACCCGACCCGAGCAGCACGGTTAAATTTAGAGCCCGACCCGAACCCGAAATTCTGATTGGTTAATAACAAAGTTGTTCCAGGGTCAACATAGATGTTGATCCAGGAACATGTCGCACTTGGTAAAATCAGGTACTGCGAGAGAAAGAGAGGGATGAAAGTTGCGCGTGCATGTGAACCTGCATCTGCGCGTCTCTCTCTACAAGCAATGAGGCTTAGTTACTTCAAAAACGGCGATTTTACCACCTTAAATACCACGACTGAGGTGCCCTTGAGCAAGGGACCGAACCTCCAACTCTTCCCTAGGCGCCGCAACATTAATGGCTACCCACTGCTCCGGGTGTGTGTTCACTGCTGTGTGTGTATGTAACCCCCCGACACGGGTCCGCACCAACTCACCGAGCAGGTCACGAACCCGGGACGCCGGCGCGGGAGGCGGGCGCTCTAACAAGGAACGCCAAAGGCTACAGCCTCTAGCGCCAGCCGCTAGAACGCCTCTTTTTGAGGTCAGGAGAGTGAGGTTTACACACAGCCCTTACTGGCATACATCCGTTACACTCACCCCCCTAAACCTCACTCCCGTCCGGGTCACGGCACCAATGTAACACCCCCGACACGGGTCTGCACCAACTCACCGAGCAGGTCGCGAACCCGGGACTCCGGCGCGGGAGGCGGGCGCTCTAACAAGGAACGCCAAAGGCTACAGCCTCTAGCGTCAGCCGCTAGAGCGCCTCTTTTTGAGGTCAGGAGAGTGAGGTTTACACACAGCCCTTACTGGCATACATCCGTTACATGTGCACCTGGGATGGGTTAAATGCAGAGCACAAATTCAGAGTATGGGTCACCATACTTGGTCGTATGTCACATCACTTTGTCACTTTAGCATTGTTCAGACTTTCAGTTGAAATCCGATCATATTTAGATATCCCATTCAAGTCGCATTTCTGGAAATCCGTTTTCAGTCTGATTTAGCGTAGTTTGTCACGTCCTCACGCCACGTAAAACGTAAACACGTCAGATGTTTTTGCAGAAAACATGCTGAACGTCTTTGCAGAAACAAGTTTGTGTCGTTGCGACGTGCAAGTCAAGCAGAAAAAAACAATATACTGCTAGTATACGTACCTCTTTGTGTGTTTTGGAAGTTGCGGAGACCAAAAAATATTAATTAATTAAAAATAAAAATACAAAGCAAAGTAGGGGAGACAGCAGCACGGAATAAAGCCACTGCCGCTGCCTCACAAGACAAAATATTATACTACAGTGCAACCGCAACGGTAAAACAACATCTTTATTACAAACTGTATTGCTGTTACTGTTGTTTTTAGCGTAGGCATATCAACGCAACGGCATTACCATAGAAACCAATGCTCATTCAGTAAAAACAAGAGCGCATATGGACACACAAATCGGATATGAACAGTTGTGATACGCTGTGTGGACAGTCAGTTATTCAAATCAGATTCCATCCGGATAGCACAAAATCGGATTTGGGCTGACAGTCTGAACGAAGCTTGAGTCACTTTTACAAATGATGACAGTATAAAAAATATTACAAAAGATGAAGTAGGCCTATAACAAAAACAAATTGGAAATGCTTAAGCCTACTTGTAACTCTACACGACACATTTGAATCAGTTAATTCTTCCTGTGATCTGCAAGCACATCAAACATGATGGAAATGATGTAAAGACACAAAATACACATAATGTTTCATGTGTCACCAAAGTGAATCCCTGTCCTGCTTAAATACAACAGATAAGAAATATTATGGTTCTCCAAAAACAAAACCTTTATTCATACAAACTTATTTCAGTCAACACACTATTACTACAAAGTGAGTATCCCAGCACACATGACACGATGATGTCTCAGTATCTGGTTGACATGATTGTGCATTAATTGTGGTATAATCTTTGTGTCTGTGATTAAAACAAGATGTCCATGCACTGACTGAGAAGTTGTCGCCCTGATGTAATCATATTTTTTTATATTTCTTTCTCCGCTATCTTGATGCTTATAATTAAATGGTGGTGTGTGTCATCATATCTGAATGGCATACGTACTGATGTGTGTTCACAGCACACAGAATGGTCAGTGTATGACATCAAAGTACCGCGAGAGTGATATAACAGAGCAGACGTATGCTTTCGAATTGCTCTCGCGGTACTTTGATGTAATACACTGACTATTCTGTGCAGCGCCGCTTAAAGTCGAACGCGTCTATTGGCATGATTGAGAGCAAACGTGAGAGGTCACGGGCCTAGGGTGTGGCCAAGTAAAAAATTAAAAATCTCCAAAAAAAATCAAAATTTTTATTTCAATATAACTAAAATAGCTCCTTGTCGCAAAAAATCTATAAAAGTCGCAGGAACAAAGTAGCTAAATTTGGCAACAAAAACCCCAAATTGGCAACACTTCAGATAGGGTGGATAGTATGGCAGAACCTGATTTTACCAAGTGCGACATGTTCTTGGGTCAACATCTTTGTTGACCCTGGAACAACATCGTTATTAACCAATCAGATTTGAAGAACAAGTTTATAATTTTGTGAAGTTTTGGCTTACAATCAGTGTTTGTTGCTTGTACATCAGTGTTATTCATCTATCATTTCCTCTGATTCTAGGGATTACTCATGGGTAAGGTTAGGTTTAGGTGTAGGGAAATGGTCAAGATTAAATTTGGATTTGGATTAAAATGTTGTTCCAGGGTCAACAATATATGTTGACCCAGGAACACATCTAACTCAGCAAAATCAGGACGTGCGGATAATATGCACATTGGGACCCAGGGCATATCTATCGTTTTTGATTGGCTGCAAAACAGACAGGAACTCACCGTGAATGCCGTATCCTTATCATATAAATGACAAGTATATAAATTACAATTGCATATTTGATGACAATGATGACTTTAATCATGTAAATGTAGGATTGCAGTAATGGGGAGGGGAGGGGGGCTTAATTAGATTAAATTATTTTATCCCTTGTGATGCTGAAAAGCCTGTAATTCGATGTTCTTGGTCAAAAATTACCAGCATTTCAAAAATCTCCCAATTATGCTATATTATTACCAAATCTTGTATTTAATCTTTTTGTCAACTTGTAAGAAAAAACATAATTATTTTTATGGATAATTTTGGCAAAGTTCACTCAAAAACTGAGGTACATAATCTCAGATCAATGATCAATCAGTTCCAAAAAGAAATACAAAACCTTTGGTACACTCTTAAAAATGCTGGGTTAAATACAACCCAGTGCTGGGTAAATATTGGACAGAACACATGCTGGGTTGTTTTCAATCAACAGTTGGATTACATATTTAACCAAACCTTCTGGGCAATAACCCAGTAACGCTGGGTCTAAACAACCCAATCGCTGGGTTCGTCCATATTTTACCCAGTGCTGGGTTGTATTTAACCCAGCATTTTTTAGAGTATAAGTGAAAGAAAACAAGTCGATAAAAAGATCTGCCGGGCAACTAGTCTCAATGATGGGGATATGATGGGACAAGAGTGGACCTGGGGTATGACTCAGTTAGACATCACTCTGACAGTGCACTCCCATTTATTTATACAGCAAACAACCAAACAAAAGCCAGTCATGTGTTTGTCTGGCCAGAAGATTGTAGTATGAAAGGCCAAGCAGATCAAGATTCACATGTGCCTGTTACGTTTTATTGTACTTTGGTGTTAGAAACTACCCTCCACTGCAAATGGCCCCAGATCTATCTATCTATCTATCTGTCTATCTATCTATCTATCTATCTATCTATCTATCTATCTATCTATCTATCTATCTATCTATCTATCTATCTATCTATCTATCTATCTATCTATCTATCTATCTATCTATCTATCTACAGTGCCCTCCAATAATATTGGCACTCTTGGTAAATATGAGCAAAGGCGGCTGTGAAAATAAATCTGCATTGTTAATCCTTTTTATCTTTCATTAAAAAAACAACTAAATTCCAACCTATAATTGAAGTAAAACAATTGAAAGTGGGGAGAACATTTCATTGTGACATAAATGCTTTCTCTAGTTCATGTTGGCCACAATTATTGGCACCCAATTATTTCAACATCCTTTCCCAGCTCTAAGTGTTCTCCTATAATGCCTGAAGAGTTTGGAGAACAACTTACTTATCAGAGACCATTTTCTTCATAAAAAATCTCTCCAGATCCTTTAGATTCACAGCTCCATGTTAGTACTTCTTCTCTTCAGTTCACCCCACTCATTTTCTGTAGGGTTCAATAATCGTGGCCAACATTCATTGGAGAAAAACATTTATTTCATTATGAAAGAAGTGGGGAGAGTTGAGGTTGCATGGGCATACTGTGTTTTCTGTATATGCGTGCGAATTTGTGTACGTGTGACTCTCACATGAAAAACCAGCGGTGCGTCCAATCAGGGAACAGAATTCAGCTTTGCTTTTCCCAGGAAATTAGGCTGCTTTTCTCCTAGCTGCAGTGGGGCAGAAAAATCACTTCTCCCCACGTTAAATTGTTTTACTTCAATTATAGGTTTGAATTTTTTGAGTGAAACATCAAAAGGATAAACAATGCAAATGTATTTTCACAGCCGCCTTTGCTCATATTTATCAAGGGTGTCAATATTCTAGTGAATGGCACTGTATCTATCTATCTATCTATCTATCTATCTATCTATCTATCTATCTGTCTGTCTGTCTGTCTGTCTGTCTGTGTCTGTCTGTCTGTCTGTCTGTCTGTCTATCTATCTATCTATCTATCTATCTATCTATCAACCTACCTACCTACCTACCTACCTACCTACCTACCAACCTACCTACCTACCTACCTACCTACCTACCTACCAACCTACCTACCTACCTACCAACCTACCTACCTACCTACCTACCTACCTACCAACCTACCTACCTACCTACCAACCTACCTACCTACCTATCTACCTACCTACCAACCTACCTACCTACCTACCAACCTACCTACCTACCTACCTACCTACCTACCAACCTACCTACCTACCTACCTACCTACCTACCTACCTACCACCTACCACCTACCTACCTACCTACCTACCTACCTACCTACCTACCTACCAACCTACCTACCTACCTACCTACCTACCTACCTACCTACCTACCAACCTACCTACCTACCTACCTACCTACCTACCTACCTACCTACCAACCTACCTACCTACCTACCTACCTACCTACCTACCTACCTACCTACCTACCTATCTATCTATCTATCTATCTATCTATCTATCTATCTATCTATCTATCTATCTATCTATCAACCTACCTACCTACCTACCTACCTACCTATCTATCTATCTATCTATCTATCTATCTATCTATCTATCTATCTATCTATCTATCTATCTATCTATCTATCTATCTATCTATCTATCTATCTATCAACCTACCTACCTACCTACCTACCTACCTACCTACCTACCTACCTACCTATCTATCTATCTATCTATCTATCTATCTATCTATCTATCTATCTATCTATCTATCAACCTACCTACCTACCTACCTACCTACCTACTATCTATCTATCTATCTATCTATCTATCTATCTATCTATCTATCTATCTATCTATCTATCTATCTATCTATCTATCTATCTATCTATCTATCTATCTATCTATCTATCTTTACAGAGAGGTAACACTGTCTTCCTGTTTAGACCAGCATATCCTTTTCAAAATCTGTATCTGTTTTGTCCATTGTGTTGTAGATCAGTTAACGTTACGCTTTTAATCTTCCACCTGCACCTTGATATGCAATAAATCTGGTTTTATTATTATGAGAGGGCATTTCTCTGATGTGGAGCTGTACACTGTAGCATAATAAGAACAGTGCTCATGTGTTTCTGTGCCTAATGGCCTGTGATTTTTCTGCCCCACTGCAGCTAGGAGAAAAGCAGCCTAGTTTCCTGGGAAAAGCAAAGCCGAATTCTGTTCCCTGATTGGACGCACCGCTGGTTTTTCATGTGAGAGTCACACGTACACATACTCGCACGCATATACAGAAAGCACACAGTATACCCATGCAACTTAGAAACCGGTCTCAGATGAAGAACTTTTGACATTGCCTAGTGCTACAGCTTAACACGGAGTTCAGAGGCGGGATTGCACAACAAACAGATGTTCTTTGATGTCAGCTGCAGTGAGGGGGAGGCAAAAAAAATAGGAACGCTAAAAAGAAGTAGGAGGAAGGTGTCAGAACTCTAATCACCATGCAGCGCTCAGAAAGAGATCTATTGTATCTCTTAGCACAAACACTGGTTTGTATTCATCATAACCTTGCCCATTATAAAATGTAAAATTCCCTTTATTTGTTATATCACTAAGAATTTATTCAAATTGTTTTGAACTGTGTATTGCCATTTCTTTTAAGATTACAAAGCTGACAGTGACCTGTTACACTGGCCTTATCTTCTCTTTAAATAGGCTTTGAGTCACAGTTACAATGCCGGCTCGCTGATCCAGAGAAGCTAAATTACACAGGCTGTCAAACAAACCAACGTACAGCTCCGTTCAGGCTCGTAATACATTTAGTAAAAGAACCTAATAGCAAGAAAATGGCCGTGCCATTTGCTGTCACTTCACACAATTTGTATTATGACATTTCACGATTGCACTGGATAGATCTATTGCATAAACTAAATAATAGTTTCTCCACTCCAGCTATGTGATTTAGTTATTCATTAAACCACCCACATCACAAGTGCAAAATACAGCTCAGGACATGTACTCCATGAACCGCTCATTCAGGTAAGTGTGTGTGTCAGCACTGTGTATAAGTTATATACCCTCATACCTATAAAACCAGTAGTATTTTCCAAAACAACTACGTTTACATAACATATCACTATTTATTTCCGCTGCAGTCAGCCTGTTGCTATTGATGGCGTAAAAGAGTATGTTTGTTAAAAGCAAAAACTGCTATAATATTACTACAAATATATCTACTGTGTTTAATATCTAGATTTTTTCAGTTTGAAACAAATGCATGTTTATCTATATTTGAAACAACATTTATCTGTTAACCGCATGATTAATTTGAAATACCATTTAATACTATTTTAAAATCAATCACTAAGAATTAGTATTAATACTAATATATTTCAAATAAATTATTACCTTATCGGCCACCTCTCTGAATCTATTGAGATGCTATTCTAGACCTTTTACACTACTACAAATATAGTATGAAAAACGTATAATCACACCTTTCAGTCTAACCTGAGATCATAGCGGTATAGATTTAGTTTGGATAAAAGATGCACGCTGTGTAATGTTTCTCTTGTTCAGGCTCATTTCCAATACTTACGGATGTCTCAACAATTTCAACTGCAATATTAGTTTTAGTTGAATCAGACCTCCATTCGCTGACCGATTTTAACTAGTTAGCTGCCTTTGTGATTGAGGAACTGTCATAAAACGCAATTAAAAACCCTCACACACGCATAACTATCTGATTCTGGGGGTGTGGCGTGCCAAGACATGTAGGCATTACAATTGTCTAGGGGCTGAAGTACCGTATGGTATCTTATCTTGACAATAAGAAAGAGGAATCTCCCATCAGTAACTAGAGTTCACCCATAAATGAAAAATCATTTACTCGTGTTGTTCCACTTTTTTCTGCTTAGAATGTTTGCATTGCTGCTTTCTGTACAATTAAAGTGAAAGTTGACAGACACTAAATGGCTTCCAGTTTCGCTATATGTTCATCAGATAATGCCATTGCATTGACTATACTTATGGTGTTTTTCAAGATTTGCTGCTCATGGTCAGTGTATATATTCACTGCATTCATATTTTTGTGTTCTATGGAGGAAAAAAGTAAAACAGGACTTGGAACAATATATTTGGACAGTCTTTTGTAATCAGTAGCATACTAAAAGACACAATTGGATGCGTTTGTACTGTTTTACAGGTGAGTTTTTATTTTAATTGTATTTCTTTATTTTTTAACTAAGTTACAGTTTCAGGAACAATCTGAAATTCTTACAGTGTCACCTCGATTTATTTCCAAGAGCTTCCTGAAGAAGAGGAGATGCAACAGAAACGTGTCCTTGTTGGCACGTCCATGACTTCAATCTGGCATGTGGCTTTGTCTTTACTGCAGCTGTCATTTGAAGTTGAGAAAGAGCTGTAAAATGTGGAAATGGCCTCTGAAGATCAAACAGCTATCCCTTTCCCCCGTGTTACAAGGAAGGAGGATGAAATGACATGCTGAGACATCAGTCCAGTCAAAAAAAACTTGGAAGTGTCAAGAGGGCAACTCGATTTGTAGATGCAATTGGAAGTTAGAGTGTGAAGGGGGCAGAGAAAGGGAAAACAGGAAGGGTGTGAGGTAAAACAGAGACGGTTGACTCAAATCAAATGGCAACGGAGGCCAAGCCCTGTCATATGGCTCGAGGTTTTCTGGACCTGCTGTGCTTGGAGAGGAAATCTCTTCATCTTCTTCTGCATTCCATCCACACATGTCTCAAATCAGCACACTGGACACCAGCGCAGAGTTTAAGCCAGCTAATATATTTGCCAGTTTTCTACTTTCTGAAGTTAGAAGATGAAGGTAAACTGGTGGAGGAATATAAATGGCTTTGAAAAGGAAAACTATTACCCATATCCACCAACCAAGCTCTTGCGTCCAATCTGGCCCAATTTTCTACCAAAAAGAAGGATGTTCTGGGCTTGAAAAATTGGTTTAAAAGTGAAGTGTGTCTTTTTTTTGTCAAAATACTTGAAGCAGCCGCAGCTTGCAATGTGTATTTGTTTGACAGACACTCTGCTTATTTGTTGTGCTGCAGACGTACTCCAGCAATTTCATTTTATGAGAAATGAAATGATTTTATTCAAAAATATCCTACGTGAGCTGATTGCTGTGAATTTAAATAACTTCAGACCATTACATCAAAGCTAGCTTGTGATGCCAAGAAAGTTATGCAGGCCAATTCTGAGAGAGGTTCGGCCGAGCACCAGCTCCATCACCTGCACCATTTGAGAAGAAAAAATAATAATATTGGAAAGCATTTCAAAGTAACTCATGGAAGCAGTTAAGAAAAAGTCAGATTGACCTTACTGGAAGGAAAAAGCTCAGAAAGATCAAAGCTGGAATTGAAGACAATAGTCCTCGGGAGATGAAAACAGGCACAGAAAGAGAACAGACAGGAAAGGAGCATTTTAAGTTTGCCTCAGCACTAAAATCAGAAGTTCACGGTATTCACAATATTCAGACGGACAATCCAAGAAAACCAGATGCTCCTAAACTTTCATGTATCCACCTCTTTTAAAGCTCCAGATTTCATTTCCTGCTATAAAATCCACTAGCATACGTAGTGAGCTTGAATTGAGATGAATTGGTGGTGTGCTAGCATGCTAAACTATGTCAGATGTTTACTGGAAGAGAGTCTTGCCAAATTTGATGGTATATAATGTGTGTAGAATATCTGAACAGCTATTTAGTGTCTTTTAGATACGGGGGTTTGGCCTCTTTTTGTGATTGGTGCATCTTAAAGCTTTGCGATTGCAGCATATATCAACCCAATTTTTTAAGTGTGAAGATATCAAAATAGAGCATATCATTAGCTTCAACGTGCTTGCAATCACTGTAACCAATCAGCTGATACTTATTTCACTTTTTCTTAGGAGCTGTGAAAGAAAGACTGTTTTCAGATGCACGCTTTGGTGTGGACACATTCTTTGCCCAGACATTTATTGTGTCGGAGCATACCGGTCGCAAGACATTTACACCTCGTAACAAGCCTACCTGGCTTTCTGACAAATTCCCCCACTGTTCTGAGGTCAGATTAACATGAAAAATGTCACAAGCCCCTTCTCATTATTCCAGCTCTTAAAGCACAAGCACCTCTGTCTCCTTCAAAACAGTGACCTTTGCTGCTTTTCCCTGCTGTTAGAACCTAAATGAGTTCCTCAATGGCTCACTTTCTGCTTAACGCTAGCCTGCGAATAAAAAAAAGGAAATTAGAATGTATTTTTAAAATGTATGTTTGAAATGTTTGTTGAATTGAAATAAATGTTGACTGAAATAAAATAAAATATAAAAACTATGAAAACTGTGAAGTATAAAAATAATATATAAAGTATATACAGTATATATATATATATATATATACACACACACACACACACACGCTGATTATTAAGTTTATTATTACACACAAAGAACAATTACATACACTGCTGCTCAAAAGTTTGGATCAGTAAGATTTGTAATGTTTTTTTAAAGATGTTTCTTCTGCTCGTCAAGGCTGTATCTATTTGATCAAAAATGCAGAAAAAAAATGTTATTTTGTGAAATATTATTGCACTTTAAAATAGCTGTTTTCTATTTTAACATACTTTAAAATATAATTTATTCCTGTGATGCAGCGCTGAATTTTCAGCATCATTACTCCAGTCTTCAGTGTCACATGATCTTCAGAAATCACTCTAATACGATGATTTATAATCGATGTTGGAAATCGATGTTTATTTTGGGGACCTATGATAATTCTTCTTAGGATTCTCTGATTAATAAAAAGTTAAACAATTTAACTTAACATTTTATTTACAAATAAATTTATTTTAAAAAAGAAATGTTTTGTTACAATATACAATGCTAATCAAAAGTTTGGGGTCAGTACATGTTTTTGTCTCTTTTTTTATATATTTATATTTTATTTAGGAGGGATGTGTTAAATTAATAAAAAGTCATAGTAAAGACTTATATTTTTAGAAAAGATTTCCATTTTGAACAAATACTGCTATTTTTTACTTTGTATTCATCAAAGAATCAAAACAACAAAAAACAATATAAACTAGCACAACAGTTTCAACAATGATTATAAATCAGTATATTAGACTGATTTCTGAAGATCATGTGACACTGAAGACTGGAGAAATGATGCTGAAAATACAGCTTTGCGTCACAGAAATAATTCGATTTTAAAGTATATTAAAATAGGAAACCGATATTAGAAATTGTAATACGATTTCACAATATGACTGTTTTTTCTATATATTTGATCAAATAAATACGAGCAGAAGAGACTCAATTTTTAAAACATTACAAATCTTACTGCTCCCAACTTTTGAGCACCAATGTGTATTCTATGTATAAAGTTAGTAATTTTGTTGAGAAACTAATATCAGTTGTCGAAGACTTGGTGTTTACAGATCGACCAGTGTGAGAATGAGCATGTGACTCTACATGTTCCTTCATTTCTGTTCCATATGTCTCCTATTGTGAAACTGTGGATATTTCTCAAGACTTTAGGCATGACTGATGAACCGTTAGTCAATGTGAGAAATCCTTACAGACATTTATAAAGCAAAATATTGAAGAACTCTATTTCAAATCATACATTGAGTAATCCAGTAACTCAATCCTTATTATCGATACAGTTATCACAACACTGTAGCTGAAAGTCTCAACTCCACATGTCTGATGCAGTTCAGCAGTATTGTTTCAGAGGCAGTGCTATAATGTTTATATAGTCAGAACTAAATGCACAACGTGCAGTGGTCTGCATAAAACACCTTTAGCCATTTTATAGTCACAATACAAAGCAGCCTTGAGGTTCTCTGAGAGGTGCTACAGGGTCACATAGGGCTGTTGTAGTGACTGCTGGTCATGTATTCTGCTGTCTATAAGTGGCCAGCCCATGGGTGACATTAGCAGCTGGGGGATGACCCTTCACCTTGACCCCATAGACAAGTCAATATCCCTTTTTCTATTCTCCTGTCAATCATGTTTGAAGACCATTGCTCAAGCATCCCTCGCAATAACCAAATAACTGCCACGGCTGCAAAGACACTCCGAAAGCATGTTAAACAAGCAGTGTTTCCACTAAACAGGGAGGTTCCCACTTCTAGAGAAATGCTCTTGTGTGTAAATGAAATCAGCCCGCCATAACACAAAGCTTATGCCAACTGAAGCATATAAGCTTTCTTTGCCTGGTTCTTATTTGCATCAGTCGTTTCAAAACAGCACAGATCAGTCTCTGCTGCAAGGAAGTGAGAAAAGATGCTCATTCTTATGGAGGTGATACTTTGGGTAACTGAGCTGATTGGATCACGTAAATGTGTATTTTCAGGATTACTTTACCAATGCAAGTCATGCGTGGCAGAGTAGACTGGACTGGAGTAATGATGCTGAAAATGCAGCTTTGTATCACAGGAATAAATTACATTTGAAAATATATTACAACATAAAACAGTTATTTTAATTGGTTTTATGCATGCATTTAGAGTACAATCAAAACATGGTCATGATTTTTATTGTTCCTAGTTTTTTGGCTATAAACAGGTTCAAGTTTAAAGACACTCAGGTCATGCACTCTCGATGACGAGCTTGTTTGTTAATGTTTGATTGTGAAGTCTACCAGCCTCACAGGAGATGACCTGTCCGTATCAGTCATTCTACATGGCTATTTCCTGTTTGTCTAAAGTGCAGACTCTATCGTCAGCACAAACATATTCTGGCCAGACAACTCCAATCCTGTTGGAAGCAGTGATGTCAAAGTCACCATGGCAACTGCTCTTACAAATTATGTCTCTTCTTTCACTCTCCCCTTCTGCCTTTGTCCATGTGGCATCCAAGTGTAATATCTTTTTGTCACAATGCTCTGGGCATCAATGTGCCGATGCCAAGGACACAGAAGGGGAAAACCCTGACCTTTTGCAGCGCACCGAATGCAAGAAGAGAGCAAGGTCAGGAGGTGTGTTTGTGGGCTTTGAGTGGTGTGGGGGGGGTTGTGTTGATGGCATTGTGGAATCGGCTCTGTAAACGTTCTCTTTGTCACTTACTCATGTATACCATTCAAATGCCATTCCTTGCGTTTTGGAACAGTTGTTGTGTAATTCTTTTTAATTCAACAACTGTGGAAGAGCAGTTTTCTTGAAAACTCCGTCATCATTTACTCACCCTCGTGTCATTTCAAACATGTATAACTGTCTTTCTCTTATAGAACAGAGAAGAAGATGTTGGAACGGATCCACAGCTCTCAGGGAATGTTGTCAGAACTTTGGCTGAACAAACGTTCCTCCAGTGACATTAATGTATAACAAAGCTCAAAGTAAACTGGTCTAATAGCGTTCTCAAAACGTTATTTATACATCATTAATTTAATTTTTTTTTCCAAAATGTTTTAGTTGGATGTTCATCTATTGTTTTTTTATGATACTATTTATCAGTTGCTTCAGAACGTTTAGAGATCAATCAAAGAAAATTCCCATATCGTTTGCAAAATGATCAAATTGGACGTACCCTTAATGTTTTCGGTAATCTTCGCATAACCAAGGGAAAAATATTAACTTTTTTAAATATTTAAAAAATGGGGTGTTTTGGATGTTCATAAATAACAATATTTGTAACTTAAAGGGATAGTTCACCCAAAAATTTAAATCCTGTCATTTACTCGCCCTCAAGTATTTCCAGACCTGTATTAATGACTTTGTTCTGCTGAACTCAAAGGAAGATAGTTTGGAAAAAGTGTGTAATCAGGCTGTTTTGGGGCACCATTGACTTCCATAGTAGGAAAAAAATACTATGGAAGTCAATGGTGCCCCAGAACTGCTCTGTTTCCCACAATCTTCAGAATATCTTCCTTTGTGTTCAGCAGAACAAAGACATTCATACAGACCTGCAAATACTGGGTTAGTAAATGACACAATTTTCATTTTTGGGCGAACTATCCCTTTAACATTAGCACAAGGTTCCTAAAACATATTTTTGTTAGCTGGGATATAGATTTTTTCCATAGACGTGAGTGTTTTTTCCACTTAACTTAATTGAACAGTGAAAAGTAGCATAGCTTGGTTATTATTACTTATGAACTCTAAGGAAGAAAGATTGTCATAAAGGTTTGGAACAACTTCAGAGGGTGAGAAATTGATGACTGAATGTTCATTTTTGACTGAACTATTCCTTTAAACAATCTCTTAGTTTCCAGCTGATTCATGGAAATACAATGAACAGCAGCTGACAAAAGAGACATGATGGAGGATGAGTGTGATTGCCATGGTAATAGATGATGGCTCAAAGAGTGTGAGCAATACATAACATTCAAAGACTTTCAGCAAGACAATGACAGTGCAGCCGGCCTTTCTTTCCTTACAGACATCAGCCACCCGCTCCACACTGCAGTACTTCATAACTCTATCTGACTTTAAAATGATCTAAAATCAGCAGAAAAATATGTTTAGATGAGGCAGAGAGAAAGTGGAAATGAAGATGTGATATTGCCTATTTGCACAGCCAGATGCCAGATACGCTTTGTCAACATAACATCTGACTCATACCCTTAAGCTCTCTTCCAAAATCTAGTGGGCTGCCTAGCTTTCTTCAACTTATGGCAGCTAAATATGCAACATAGCCTCAGTGAAAAACGTGCTTCTACCTACATTGCAAAACTCTGCCTATTCGTAGCTACCATTCACTGCAGTTTCCAGTTAAAATTAAGACTAGTTGTAGTATGACATCCAGGGGCGGACCTAACCAATAGACGAGGTAAGCGGCCGCTTAGGGCCCCGGGGAATCAAGGGGCCCTGTCTGATATTCGCAAAACATACTTGGCAAATGCACCAGTATGTATTTGTGTTTTGGAGTGTCAAAAGTTCACTCAAAACGGCGAGTTTTTGTCAGGTGTGGAGTTCTACAAGCTTGTGAATCCTCTCATTATAAATACGTGTAGATAAGATGCAAATAAGAGATTCAATGTGCAGAGAGCTTATTAACGAGACGCCGTGAGCTCACGATGAACTGAAGTGAATGACAGCTTTTAGTGATTATAGACGGAGCGCTCTTTGTGCGCATTCTAAGCTGTTTAGAACAGATATATTCACCTCAGTAAAGAAATGATTGTGTTTCAAGTCATAATTTTATTTGTCTTGATGTTTCAATATGACTCTTGTGTGCTTTCCCTAGGTGTGCCAACGTGAACTAAATGCAAATGAACTATAAACTAAAAACGCATATAAATGCACGAATGCAATGACTGGAGATTTTCGCTTAATATATTACATTTTCGGTTTGTTTCTCTGCAAATCCTTTCGTATGCCTTAAGAACAGTTGGAAAACGGAACGAGTTGCATAGGATAATATTTATGACATTTTAATCCTTTTTGTAAAAAGATTGAAGAAGTTTACAATTCATCAAATGAACAAGTGCAAGCATTTTTTATAATGTGATCCGAAAAAATATAAGGTAGCTTAATATGGCTTTAGAATAGCATCAGGTTGACTGATTATTTAGGCTACTTAAGTTGTGAAGGGGTAGGCTAATAGTTATAATAAATCATAGATATAGCTATAATGAGAGAGAGCTAGCAAGCAAAATAAAGGTTAGGTGTAAAATCGCATATAGTTATTGTGTTGGGGCCCCGTTCCTGAAATTTACTTAGGGCCCCCAAATCACTAAGTCCGCCCCTGATGACATCAACAACATTTTAATGCAGCTGAGACAAACACTTTTTTTTTTTTAGGGGGGGAGGGAGGCAGATTTTTGATTAATAAGATTTATTTTTTTGTGGTTCCTTACACAATATTATTTTACAACCTCAAAACACTTTTACCATAATCTATGATTTGCAAACTAATACATTTTGTCCATTGCATCACATAATCATTTCTATTTTCTAATGTAAACTTGCTCAGAAGCCCACCTGGTACAGCATTGCTCACCCAATAACACAACTCCAAAACTTGTAGAAGCAAGCTGAAATAGCATGATAGCTTCAGCAAATGCATTATGATTTGACGTTTGCTTGGTTAATACTATTAGTTAGGTTTAGGGTTTAGTGTAGGCAGTATGTTATTTTCAAACGCAACAGAACATTAACCATTTAGTGCCACAATTTCCAGGAATGCCACGATACTCAACCAGTACAATGAAACACTTCCAGATTCACATGAATCTGTTTCGGAAACAGAATATGCTTTTAGTGCAACTCACTAGACAGTTTACTTTGAAAGTGTCGTAAAACATGCAAGAAAGTGGCTAATTTACAAAACACACTAAATAGGCAGCAACTTCTTTCGCAACTCCAATAACAGGAGACTTACAGTACTTGATTTCAACAGAATTTAACATTAGCATGTTGCTACAATACTCTAGAATACATAAAAACATACAAATAAGGAAAAAAAACAGTCCAGTTTTAAATCAGTAAAATTTCATAGCTGTTCAGGAATAAAATAAACATTTTCAAGCTATGTATGTCTCCCTAAGAAATCTCTTATGGGTTTTTATAATAACGCTTTTGGATGAATGAGAAAAATTAGATCTGTGTTTAACATCATTTAAATAGGCTTGAAAATACACTTTTTAAAAACATACAGCTACAACAAGGATATGAGTTTACATGCTTGCAAAACGTTCAACTGCAACAATATTTATATACTAAATACTACAGATATGACTATGTAAAGTGCACACAGTATGAACACCTAATTAGCCGTCCAGGTTGGCCTACAAACTGACGTCATGACTGAACAGCTCTAATTACAGTCAACATTTTTAACGGTGCATTTAGGGATTGCCTTCTCTGTGTAGATTACATGTGATCCTGCCTTATAATGTCCCTAAAACAAGGTATCTCACTTAGACTGAGATGGTTTATCTTCAGGAATAGCCATTAGCATCTGTAGCTCGCCTACGGTGCATTCAAATGCTGCCTCCGTGGGCAGCTCACAAAGTTTTGGAAGAGAGCAGGTTTATTGGGTTCATCTAGTACATTATTTCACTACCGTGTTTATCAGTTGAATAAAACAACAGACAAAAGCAGTTGAATTTTCACACTAGCATATCTGAATCCCACAAACTGCTCAAAGGCATTTGCATGTCACATTCTGCGCTCACAGTTATATTATCATCCAAAACACTGCAGCCAGCGTCAGCCTTTAAAGCTTTTCAACACATGCAACCCCGGGATAGCCTCTATTGATTCGACCACCGACACATGTATTACGCAATACGATGGCTATTTATAGAGCATAGACTCCATGACGAATTAACAACACCCCCGCATCTCTGGATAATGGATGACGATGATGCTGCCGGTGCACTGGGATCATTAAACGCATGAGTCGTGAGAGAAAGATAATCCAATAAAGCATGTCATCAAATCTCTTTTTTAATCCTCAGATCAGTAAACCCTGCCTCTGAGGTCCACATCTGTTCTTTAAAAACCTCCTGTCCAAGCACAGTATGGTTGTAACGTTAAACCGCAGATACAAATGCAATACATGGTTACCACTGTGAGCAGTACTCAGGTTGACCTGTGATTGCTGGGATCTAATTACTAGGCATGTAAACATTCTGGCTGGGGTTTGTTCTTAACTATTATAATTCTGAAATTATGTCAAATAAATGCTGTTCTTCTGAACTTTCATACACTGACCATTCTGCTGGGCGCCGCTTCAAGTCCTACACACCTATTGTCTGCTGGAAATTCAGTTTTGCATCACTGGAATAAATTACATTAGAAAAAGACATATTCAAATAGAAAACATTGTAATTATATTTCACAGTATTACTGTTTTCACTGTACTTCTGAACAAATAAACACAGCCTTGGTGAATGTAAGAGACTATCAGACTCAAATGTAAAAATCTCCCACTGAGTTACATTCTTAGAATGTAGAATGTAGCCAACTGCAATGATGTCACTGTAATATTTGAATTCTTAACTGTGATTGGTGCTTTGAAGGTGATGTCTCTACCCCCTTGTTACAGAGCGACACAGCCACATTTCCTTTACCAATGGCATGTGTTTAGGAAAGAGCAATCAGTTTGAAGGACCAATGGCATGTGTTTAGGAAAGAGCAATCAGTTTGACTGACCAATGGCATGTGTTTAGGAAAGAGCAATCAGTTTGAAGGACCAATGGCATGTGTTTAGGAAAGAGCAATCAGTTTGAAGGACCAATGGCATGTGTTTAGGAAAGAGCAATCAGTTTGAAGGACCAATGGCATGTGTTTAGGAAAGAGCAATCAGTTTGAAGGACCAATGGCATGTGTTTAGGAAAGAGCAATCAGTTTGAAGGACCAATGGCATGTGTTTAGGAAAGAGCAATCAGTTTGAAGGACCAATGGCATGTGTTTAGGAAAGAGCAATCAGTTTGACTGACCAATGGCATGTGTTTAGGAAAGAGCAATCAGTTTGAAGGACCAATGGCATGTGTTTAGGAAAGACCAATCAGTTTGACTGACCAATGGCATGTGTTTAGGAAAGAGCAATCAGTTTGAAGGACCAATGGCATGTGTTTAGGAAAGAGCAATCAGTTTGACTGACCAATGGCATGTGTTTAGGAAAGAGCAATCAGTTTGACTGACCAATGGCATGTGTTTAGGAAAGAGCAATCAGTTTGAAGGACCAATGGCATGTGTTTAGGAAAGAGCAATCAGTTTGAAGGACCAATGGCATGTGTTTAGGAAAGAGCAATCAGTTTGAAGGACCAATGGCATGTGTTTAGGAAAGAGCAATCAGTTTGAAGGACCAATGGCATGTGTTTAGGAAAGAGCAATCAGTTTGAAGGACCAATGGCATGTGTTTAGGAAAGAGCAATCAGTTTGAAGGACCAATGGCATGTGTTTAGGAAAGAGCAATCAGTTTGAAGGACCAATGGCATGTGTTTAGGAAAGAGCAATCAGTTTGAAGGACCAATGGCATGTGTTTAGGAAAGAGCAATTAGCATCGGTTTGAAGGACCAATGGCATGTGTTTAGGAAAGAGCAATCGGTTTGAAGGACCAATGGCATGTGTTTAGGAAAGAGCAATCGGTTTGAAGGACCAATGGCATGTGTTTAGGAAAGAGCAATCGGTTTGAAGGACCAATGGCATGTGTTTAGGAAAGAGCAATCGGTTTGAAGGACCAATGGCATGTGTTTAGGAAAGAGCAATCGGTTTGAAGGACCAATGGCATGTGTTTAGGAAAGAGCAATCGGTTTGAAGGACCAATGGCATGTGTTTAGGAAAGAGCAATCAGTTTGAAGGACCAATGGCATGTGTTTAGGAAAGAGCAATCAGTTTGAAGGACCAATGGCATGTGTTTAGGAAAGACCAATCAGTTTGACTGACCAATGGCATGTGTTTAGGAAAGAGCAATCAGTTTGAAGGACCAATGGCATGTGTTTAGGAAAGAGCAATCAGTTTGAAGGACCAATGGCATGTGTTTAGGAAAGACCAATCAGTTTGACTGACCAATGGCATGTGTTTAGGAAAGAGCAATCAGTTTGAAGGACCAATGGCATGTGTTTAGGAAAGAGCAATCAGTTTGAAGGACCAATGGCATGTGTTTAGGAAAGAGCAATCAGTTTGAAGGACCAATGGCATGTGTTTAGGAAAGAGCAATCAGTTTGACTGACCAATGGCATGTGTTTAGGAAAGAGCAATCAGTTTGAAGGACCAATGGCATGTGTTTAGGAAAGAGCAATCGGTTTGAAGGACCAATGGCATGTGTTTAGGAAAGAGCAATCGGTTTGAAGGACCAATGGCATGTGTTTAGGAAAGAGCAATCAGTTTGAAGGACCAATGGCATGTGTTTAGGAAAGAGCAATCAGTTTGAAGGACCAATGGCATGTGTTTAGGAAAGAGCAATCAGTTTGAAGGACCAATGGCATGTGTTTAGGAAAGAGCAATCAGTTTGAAGGACCAATGGCATGTGTTTAGGAAAGAGCAATCAGTTTGAAGGACCAATGGCATGTGTTTAGGAAAGAGCAATCAGTTTGAAGGACCAATGGCATGTGTTTAGGAAAGAGCAATCAGTTTGACTGACCAATGGCATGTGTTTAGGAAAGAGCAATCAGTTTGAAGGACCAATGGCATGTGTTTAGGAAAGACCAATCAGTTTGACTGACCAATGGCATGTGTTTAGGAAAGACCAATCAGTTTGACTGACCAATGGCATGTGTTTAGGAAAGAGCAATCAGTTTGAAGGACCAATGGCAGATGTGGGGATCATTTAGGAAACCTGTATGAAAACAGTAATTATACACAAGACAGTCACATTGTATTGATTCTCAGACACAGGCAAACACAATGATGCAGTACATATCAAATTGAACACTACTCTATTGTTGATCTGATATTTGATTTAGGAAATGCAAAACTAGTTTGTAAACTGGCGTTATCGTCGAATCCAAGAGAATGGGAACATTTCGAATGTACGATGCATAATGCATCCGATTTAGAGGTCAAATTAAAATCCAAGCATTTATAGGCACTGCTCTTCTGTCATTTATTAATGAAGTCCGGAAGCTAAATAGATTTTTGCCCTCTCTTATGTTTGTGAAAAAAGAAGCTTCTGAGAAAGATTACTGGTGGAGGAGGAACCGGAGATGAAAAGAGGGATTAGGCGAGAGAAAAGCAGAACTAGAAATGTCAGTCTAGGGTCCATTTAAGAGAACTTCAATGGCTCTTGATAAAGCTGGAGCTCGATCTATAAACGTCTTGATTAAAAAAGGTATCTTATGACACATTAAAGCTTTATATGAGCTCAATAAAGCATTTATATTGAGCTTAATGAAGTATATATGAACATCATAACACATTTCCCAAAAATATACTTTTCCTCTTCTACAATACAGTGTTGTTGGTATTAAAATTGTGTCCATTAAGGGAAATCAATCTTGAATAATATAGAATATAAATATAAGATAAAAAAAAAATGTAAAAACTTAAATAAAAATGAGAATTGTTACCATGGCACTGAAATATATTTTATATGCACTAAAACAAAAATAAAGCTAAATAGAAATATAAAACAAACTAATACAAATTATAAAAGCACAAAACCTACCTAACTGCAAAAATGACACACTTAGCAAATATCAGTATATGGGACAAAGAAATCACTTTCTTTTTTTCTTAAAAAGGTACACAAGTTGTCACTGGAGCAGGGCCTTTTAAAACAGCACTAATATGTACATTTAAAGTATTTATATGCACTTTTTAGGGATAAATAAGTAACAAAAGTGTGCATTTTGCAAGGATGCCATCCCAGTTATTGTAGCTTTTTTTACTGAGAGTGTTGGTGTCAAGTCTTCCCTCAAAACTTAATATAAGAGATCCTCACATAAACTCTAAACTGCCCCCACCAATAAATCCATCCATCATCATTAAAAGTATTGGACTCATTTGGGTTTGTACTGTAATTGCCATGTGAGGGCAGCGTGTTGTGCTGCTTTTGTCTTTGATCATGGCTGATTGAATGGGAAGCTGGTTAAAATGTGCGCCTTGTTAAGAGCCACGGCCCTGGAAATTAGTCTTTGTGCATAAGACATTCCTCCCATTACGGCTGATGGAAGATAATAGTGCAGAGATAGACAATGCTGACATGCTCAGTCGTTTTTCCAAAATAGCCATCAGGACAAAAACGGAGAGAATTAGATGTGCACAGCCGTCACCTGCAGGGCAAGAATTTTGAATAGAATTTATAGAGATGGGGTGCACTCAGAGTGTCAGATGAAAAAGAAGAGAAAGGAAGAAGAGACTGGTCTGGTTTATGTTTTCATCAGTTTACAATGAATCTCTTTGGTGCATAATACTGTTTCCTAAACTCTGCATGTGCCACAATACAATGAATGAAGGGTGACACTTCTACATAATTTAAACGAATTATTCAACAGAAGAGCAAACATGCACATACTTGCACATAGCATTAAGAAGTTTAACAGTTTGTCTTTTGGTAACTTGGGTTATTGTAAATAATCAGCCCTAGCAGTCCTTAGTTTACTTTTGCATGCCACATTTTCAACAGAAGTATTGACGTCGGAGTGCACAGGTTAATGTGCACCAAAATTCTTAAGCTTAAAATCCAACAGAAATGGTTAAAGTTTTAACAGTGCAAATTAAACCCACACTTTCTATTTAACGGAAAAATGGTCGAAAAAAGGAAAAACTTACCAAGATATGGATGAGTTTGTTTCTTCATCAGAACAGATTAGGAAATATCTAGCATTACATCACTTACTCACTAATGGAGTAAATGGGTGCCGTCAGAATGAGAGTCCAAACAGCTGATAAAAACACCACAATAATCCACAAGTAATCCACACCACTCCAATCCATCAATAACGTCTTATGAAGAGAGAAGCAGTGTTTTTGTAATAAACAAACCCATCGCTAAGGCGTATTTAATTTCAGACCGTTGCTTCCGGCTAAAATAATATTGCTTTACCCAGTAGAAAATAATCTCACCTGAATCAGGAGAGAAATGTGCACAGATCAAGCAGCATTTACCAAAACAGTCCCAAACAGCTCTGGATGTGGGTGGATTTTTATGTGAGAGGTAAAAATAAGAAGGACTTTTGCTCTGGAGAAAAGCATGAATGCATATTTTGGCCAGAAGTGACGGTTTTAAGTTAAAATGCCTTGAATATGGATTTCTTTATTACAAACATGCAGCTTTTTGTTTTACAAAAATGTACTGATCATTTGGAGTGGTGTGGATAAATTGTGAATTATTGTGATGTTTTTATCAGCTGCCTTGACTCTCATTCTGACGGCACCCATTCACCCCATTGGTGAGCAAGTGATGTAATGCTAAGTTTCTCAAATTATTTTGGCATGAAGAAAAAAACTCATCTACATCTTGGATGGCCTGAGGATGAGTATATTTTCAGCAAATGTTAATTTTTTGGGGTGAACTATTCCTTTAAGGTTGCTGAAACATGAATAAGCTATGTGGCAATACTGCTGTGCTTGCTTGAAGAATGCCTTTATATGTATATAGTATTCACTCAAATTACTTGCTGTAATATTTTTCTTGCATATACCTCATGTGCTATATTTTCTAATCTGTTTTAATGTCTGTATAGTTTCACTGTACTTAAATGTGAAAAATGATGCCTAGTGCATTCAGGTTTAGCACATGAAGATTGTGGGGTAAATAAAGGTAAAAGCACCTGTCAGAAACCCTCTGCGTCTTGCTTGTCGGTGCCAAGGGCCCGCTACAGATTCACCGAAGGGTGTTTCACTTCCTCGACTGGATTGTCTTTCCGTTGGTGTAGTTTTATGTCAGCGGTGTTTAATCCACTGTTCACATTCATCAGTGTTTGTTCTCGGAGCGGCCCTGTGCCTCTCTTGCTCAGCCAAGTGACGTCACACGTGTCCAACGCAGCTGCACAAACACAAACGCAGGAATAACTAAGAGCTGTCCACATGGTCTGCCAAGATGTCTATTTCTAAAAAACAAGAGCGGCTGTTTATTTTTAAAGCACTGAAGATGAGATGAGGAAAGCAGAAGAGTGGACGAGAGATAAAATGAGGACAAGGGGCAGGAAGAACCACTAGGGTTACCATGATACAAAAGAAGATACAATCAGTACATTAATAAAACATTATTTAAATCACTGGATTCCATGGAAACTCACTGTTTATGTAGAAGGATCAGGCATTGTTCTTTAAATACGAAAAGCATCAGCCGTATGCAAAGTGACCCACCTGTGGTTTAAGACCACTGTGAATGTGTACAATTTAACAGTTTACTCCTGGAGCCGTATTGAGATCCCGATGTCTCTGGAACTGAACCATACAGGGACTTAAAAATGAAGATACCAAAAGAAAAGTTTGTTAAATCTCAAAATCTAAAACGGCATTAAGATATCTTTAATACCTCTTGAGTAGCAGACGTGCAAACGTTGAAGAAAAGAAATCAAAAGGGCTTTTTCGCATTTTTGAATGGTCACCATTAGCATATAAAGCAACAGAGATTTCTAAAGTCAACTGATTTTACTAGCAGATAAATAACATAAAATAACATAATAACATTAGCATGTAGCATGATCAAATAACATAATGATTGATGCTCCCAGCTTTCTGAAGTTGTTTTTACCTCTGTTCAGCTCTGTTTTCATCAAGCAGTTTTTTAGTCCATGTTGCTTTAAATGCTAATGAGCTCTTCTGACCCCGCCCCTCTCTTCTGTGGGGTGACAAGCAGTACTGTTTACTTTAGCCGCGAAACTGGTTAACTAGTGCATTATTAGGAAAGGCGATTTGCAATGATTCATAAAAACCCTTTTACTCACTTCTTCTGTTGGTGAAGCTGGATCACGAATCATTCGTGCGAACATAGACGCATTTAGGCAGATCGGGGATCGGCGCATTCACTTCAAAGCGAAAGTAATATTAATCCTCTGCGTCTTCAGCAGCTCAGATGTCAGGAGTAAATGACGACTGTCAATATTCATTATTACATCCAACAACAAAACACCTCAATTGCTTAATCGGAGACATCTTGTCTTCCCCTGCACCGGAGTCGACACAACGGTGGCCTGATGACAGTTCACTCAGGGCGGGTCTAAGATAAGACGGTCTTGTCAATCAACTATCGTGGGAGGGGCCTGTACAGAACTACATCATTCTGACAGGACTCTCAGAACAGCCTGATATGAGAAAGAGGATTTTAAAACATTGATTTAAAAAACACTGGTTGGATTTTTATAATTATAGGATGGATGTGTACACACACTTCCAATACACATTTATGTTCAAACAACTTGAAAAGTGAATTTAGCATCCGATGACCCCTTTAAACAAGATTTCCAAGACAAGAGTTCAGTGCATAATGACCAAAAATTTGATCTGACATACTCAGAGCTATCATATAACTTCAAATGACTTGGAATATAATACACAAGTCTTTTTTATGGGATGTTTTATGTTCTGTTTTTAGCATAATAGCCCATTCATTAATTATATGGAAGAAAGCAGCGCAGTCATCCAGAAAACAGCTTCTAGTGTTGTTCTAGAGAAACAAGAAAGATTTGGAAAGACATGAGAGTGAGTAAATGATGAGAGAACTTTATTTTCTGGCTGAACTATCACTTTAAAAGCACTGCCATCTCTTTGAACATCATTGTTTCTGTGTGAGTTTCAGTGGACTGAGAGGAACAGATGACCAGGCCTCCTCAGGATATCAAAATCTCATGTTTACCTCCCAGAGAGGGTCACTGTCACCTCTCATTATACCCCTGGTCATTATATGAGGACCTTATACTTCCTGTTTCACATCTATCTTGTGAAATTCAATTCTTACACATCTAAAAATTACACAATTGCCTGCCACACAGACATACCACATGCCTAACTAACACACTTGAGCAGCACACCAACCTGATGCTCTGTTTGTCAAGACACAGCAAACAAAAACAGACCATCTGTGCGTATTTGATCCAGCACCTGCACCCTTTACGTAAACATGGCGCTCAGAAATAAGCAGTGTCTGTTTGACTTCAGCCAAGCATTTATAGGAAGCACCAGCAGCCACTTCCTGTTGAGAGATATGCTTAGCGTACCTATTAATAACCGGAGCACAGGGCTGGAGCACAGCTTTTTTATTTGGACTAGAGGGAGAGGTGCCCGGCTAACACACCCACAGCTAATAGAGTGTTTAGCATCTATTCATTCCGCCGGGCCAGGACCCGGTCTGCTTAAGAGCTCAGCCACTTGCTGTGTACACTCTCAACATGAGCGCTAATAAAAGAAGAGGCCTTATATTTCAGGCCTCTGCTAACTGGATGCATGTTATGTAAGGGATCATTTTCAGTCTTGATGCAAAGAATAAGGGTCTTGTATAGGGGCTGAAAGGGTTTGTTTTGCAAAAATGACTGTAGATTATTACACTTATTACATGCTATTTGTCAAAAAAATAAAAAAACATGGAAAATCAAGTATTCCAGAGTGCTTTGCATGGGTTGAACATGTTGTGCTGAATGTTTTATATGCTCCCGTTTGTCTACTGTGTACACATCAGATTGACTAAAAATAGTGTATATCAGGGGACCATCTACAGTATAGTAACTATAACCAGAGCTGTAGTAACAGAAAACACTATGCACGATTCAGCATTTAGTGGACCATTAAAGGTTACAGGACCGATTTCAATGTGTTTTTATAATATACAGCTTTTCTATTTTTCTCTTTTTTTGCATCAAGTAAACAAACATTAAAGCAAGTGGTAAATTGAAAAATAGCATTAAAATAAAAACAATTTGAAAATGTAAACTAGTTAAGAGATGTTTAAACTTGCAACCAGATCTTGAGAATATGGAAGATTGTATTTAATTTCTTTATATAGAAAATTCAGAATTTTTATATAAAGTCTGACTTCTATAACATTCTGACTTTATATAGAGATAGTAAGTCAGAATTGCATGCTATGAATTCCAAAATGCAAGGAAAAAATTATTTACTTTTAACTCTGTGGTGGAACCAAAATATTTAGAAGATGTAAACTCAGAATTGCAAGATATGAAGACAGTTTTTTCTTTTTTACATTCTATTCTGTGGTAGGAACAAAAAAGCAGGATTTCAAAATTTCAAAAGGAAACTCAGAATTGTGAGATATATAGTCACAATTCAAAATAAATATATATTCCTTGGTGGGGGGAAAATTATTTAGAAATGTAAACTTAGTATTTTTTGGGGGGGGGGGGGGGTCAGAACTATGATATATTAACTCAGAATTCTAACTTCCAAGAATCAGACTTGCAAGATATAAACTCAGAATTACGAGATTCTGAAGTCAATATTTTTTATTCCATTGTGGAAGCAAAACAAAAATATATATTTATGATATGTAATGTCAGAATTGTATAATATAAGCTCGAAATTGTAAGTTTATACAGTATCTTGCAAATCTGTCCCCAGTTGAGAAAAAGCCTTAATACATTTTTTAAGTTTTTCATTTCGTGGTAAAAATGGGCTTTCACACTGGAGAGACCATCGATTCACCTTACTACCTTTAACCAAACTGACTTTCAGTACACTCATTAGAATCAGTCCTGGGGGGAAGCGCTTCACTTAAGGGTTGCAGAACTTTCCCATTCTTGATTCATCACTACCAGAGACCCAACCAACAACCCTGTGTTTGTGGCAGAGGTCCTTCACCTTCAGGCCTCGTCATTATCGCCAATCAACTCATAAAACCATTGTAAGTCATGCACTGAGATCAACAGGAGAAGACAACATGACTGTACACTGGGGGATGGACACAGCCACCTGAGAGTCGTGGAGCAATGGGCAATGACACTTAGCTGTTGCTGGGTAAGAAATCTCCACCCCTCCATCTGATTGGCTGTCACTGGAAGCCCCGCCCCTCTCAAAGCTGACACCACAGACATGCTGATGACTATGAAGGAACTTGTCAGTCTGTGTTATTGCTATAGTCATTAGTGTATCCTCATACTGTCAGAGAGACCGTTGCATCCTGTGATAATTCAACAGCTGCTGAGAGACGCAATGGCCACACAGGCGTATGTTTGAGGTGTAAAGTTTGCAAGTTGAACGGAACTCATCAGAGTTTCATGCCAGCTGCTAAATGCAAAGATGCATTCTTATTATCAAAGTTTAAAACTGTATGAGCAATGTTTTGGTGGAAACAGTGAGAAGCTTTAATAATTAAAAATAATGTTAGTTATAATAAATTACAAAATATAATAAAACAATTATATAAAAGTGTAATATATAAAATAAATGTATTATTTATACATTTATTTCTTAATTTCATATCGTCAAAAAAAATACTTGTACATTTCTAAAATATATATCTTTTATATATAGCAAAATAATAATAAATTAATATATTCTCTTATTATTACCATTTTTAAATAATTGTGCTGCTTAATGTTTTTTGTGAAAACAGTGATATATTTTTTTAAACTCTTGGATCACTTCAATAACAATAATAAACAACAAAATCTAATAATAATGAAACATATTGCTTGTATTTATAGGGGGGAATATTTAATTAATTGAATGCACTGAAGTTAAAGCAAGAACAAAAAAGAATACAGAACCCAGATCTAAAAGTATTTATAAATATTTATTTATATATTAATAATATATTATTTTACCTAAATAAAATGTAATATATTATATTATAATATAAATCTAAATACAATATATTATCTATCAAATCTTTATTTAATTTCTTATTAAATGTCTTGATTAAATTTAATCATGTAAAGCATAGTAAATAGAAAATATAATAGTAAATATATGCACATTTAATAAAACAGTATAGCTTGTATATGCAGCAAAATATCATAATAAATTAATATTTTCTTATTAAATAGTGTGTGGCTTGATGTTTTGTGGAAACCATGATGTTTTGAGATTAATGTAAATAATGATAATAATAAAAGCATGACAATTTAATAAAAATAAATATAGTTTGTGTAACTTGCCGTAGACATTTGAAGTGACCGAATTAAGAAAGGTTAATGCATAGATCTGTCACAGACTTTAGACAAGCTATTCTTTTTTACTACAATAATCATGCAGCTTTTATTAATTATCAAAGAAAAAGAGCCACATGGCTCCTAGATAGATGTGAATGAGTGACAATGCAGGGATATTTTTGCATAATTCAACATTTTCTGATTCCCAATAAAGAGGAAGGCTCATTGATTAGTCACAAGTACTGTTGGGTTTTGCCATTTCCTCATAAGTAAGAGTTGAAGAAAGCTGTTAGGCCAGTGCTGATTATCTTTAGGGTTGTTGCAATAGTTCTCGGTTAAGTAGAGAATTAGTTGGCAAAGCTATTAGAGAATGTATTGCCAGCACAGTGTGAGCAGTCATGTCCCATAATGCTTGAAAAAAGGTGATTACATAAGAAGCTACGTGTGCTGGGTTTATCAGTGGAAACATGCTGTTAAGTAGTCAGACATAAAGCCTGAAGAAATCTTTGGTGAATTAATACATCTGCTCTGAATGATTATAGTAGTTTTATTATGTAGGTGTCGTGAAATAATATTGATTGAACTTCAAGTAATATAACAGAGTTTTAAAACAAGTCGCATTGCTTTGAATGCAAACAGTGAGCATGCACAACAATGCACAAATTTTTTTTAAATGGTTACATTCATAAAAAATGTATGACCTTTACCTAATAACAAAATACATAATCAATATAAAATAATGTAACACAGATGGTAGTGAGCTATAAACAAGTGATTACAATTCAGTAAACATTTGGAATAAATGCATAAAAAAAATTAGTCAGGCTGTTAATGCAGCAAGGTCTCCAAGCGTTCCCCAGGTCCTGAAACGCACCATGTTTACTTTACACAGCTCAACAGACATTACAAATGGAGGATATTGAGGCCATGAGAGCTGACGCTGTGGATGGGCAAACAGCTGAGTGCACAGTCAGAGATGAATTATTGAGGCCATTTTGGCATCTCTGCTTGCAGAGGTCAGTATGTAAAGTGATTATTTGGCAGTAAACTGCGCTTTTAGCATAGCAGGATTTCAGAAACATGCAGAGAACGAATTTAATGCCAACACAAGCTGAAACGGAGCACTTTTTTTCACAGTCAGTACCAGACGGTGTTGTGGGTGGGTGCTGCTGAGGTGTTGCTATCCAATTGCAAATGTGTTCCGGGTGATTTTTTTACTAGGCTGTCCTCGACTTGTTTACTAGTAGTTATTTATTTAAGCCATAAAGCTTTCCGCTAAGCATTGGCAAAAAGTTCAAATCTATGAATGTGTTGGGAAAACTCTAGATAAAACGATTATTACACCATTCTGCCTGTCTCCAGGACACGGACAAGTAAAGTGAACGTTTAGTTTAGAGTGTATGCCTAAATATGGTCAGATACACACAAATATGTGTCAAAATTTGGCGCTAGGTGATTATTCACGTAAACCCTGGTTGGTTAAGGCCTAATTGAACATAAACAGTCGAGAATGAAAATATGTGTGAAACAGTAGCTACATTGGATCTGTGCAGCTCTTAAAGGGCACCTATTATGCCCCTTTTTACAAGATGTAATATAAGTTTCAGGTGTCCCCAGAATGTGTCTGTGAGGGAACCGGTGTTCAGCTGCACATATGAGAAGCCAAACACACCAGAAATGGGACTGAAACAGCACAATGTTACAGAGCTCAGTGCTGGGCTGATAAATCAGGGGTCGCAAAATTTCTAAATCCCTGATAATCCTTCGGGCAGGTACTCTTCAGATTTAGGTAGCCGAAAATGTATTTAACTAGCTCAAATAAAAAAACACCATACAAGTAAATCAAAAACATTTTCAATACACAAATATCAATGAATGTCAAAGAAAGAGTTTTATTTTACAATTTACAGGGTATCTGCAGAATAAAAAAATATATATTTAAGGCAATTCATGACTTTTTAAGAGCTGCTCAAGTAAAATGAACACCGTACAATGTCTATAGTAACATATTAAACCATGAAATGACATGATTTACAATTCAGAGACTATTTGTCTTATAAAATCTTATAAAATGGTATTTCGGCCTTTAAAACATTTTTATGAAAAGAGATGTGTCAAACATATGAATTATTATATTAATTTAAAACATAATAATAATATTACTGTCTAAATTGTTTCGATTTTTAGATGGCGTATTAACTTCTTTCACGTTTACAACTATGTGTTTGCTGTGTAAAAAGGTGTCGATATGACCATTCACAAAGAGCTTGATTGACAGGAGATCTGACCAATCAGAACGCGGATCGCGGAACGCCATTTTGCCCGACAGCTACAGCCTCTCTCCACAGAAATCCATGTTAAAACTGGGTAAAAAAGATAGACTGAATTAAAACTGTTCCATTTTTTTTGGCTCTTTGGAGCTAACGCATTGCGTTAGCAGCGCAAAAGGTTGTGGGTTCAATTCCCAGGAAACACACATAATGTTACTGACAAAAAATGTATATCCTGAATGTGTAAGTCACTTTGGATAAAAGTGTCTGATAAATGTAAATGTGAAAAAAAATATGTAAAAACGTGTGCTCTTATTCTGTGTACAAAATCCCGTGACTTACGCCCCGATCGGGAGCTGTACATGCACATATGCGCTTCTCTGTTTTCAATGTAGGTTAACTGCGTTGCCTCATGTCATCTTCCCACTCATTAAACTATGACCGGTCCTTTTCTACAAAAAGACTGTCACTGCGACACTCTAAAGTGATCAAACTATGGCGCTATGTACTTCTTTTCAACCAGTTTCATAAGTTTCACGTTCTATTGTCGGCTCTGAAAATATGTAAATGCGCATGCCCAGTAGCTGCAGCTGTATTCCTCCTAGTCTTAAGCACAAATAAGACAGAAGAGCAGATTAACTTTGGTGGACTTAAATAAAAAAAATGATGTGTTCTGCAGTTGAAATTAAACACTTTCTGATGTTTATTCATGTTAATTTCAAGCTTAAATAAATATGTAAAGACGATCGGTTCACGTGTTTGAACTGAAGCAATACAGTGATCTGTCACGACACATTAAAGAGCCACAAAACTATATATTATTCTTTAAAAATGACTATCTGAAAGCTGAGAGTCTGGAGACCTTGTTTCAAATCAGAAGGAACTTGTTCTATCTTCTCTGTCAGTGTGTTGTCAGTTTTCTCTTTACTCTGCAATGTATTTTTCACTGCGTGAGAACATGTGTGTAGTGGGAGAGTGGCATTGTTTGTCGGTCATGGCAACAGTAACTAAGGGTGGGCGGGTTTTGTGAGTGGTCAATTGGGCATTGATCTAAACATAAGATAGGGTTTTTTGAAATGCAAATTCATTCTGTCTGCTTTAAGAGTGGCTGAAATAAAGCGGTTTCCCCGGTAATGTCACACTTCACTAGGAGCATGGAACTAGGAGATACACTCAAAAAGAGTTTTTAATTATCCAACGGGGAACATAGGAGACACAGGAACACCAGGGATGACGTTTAAGAACCGACAAACACTAACTGAATGGACAAGACCTTAAATACACAGACAATTAAGAGAATAATGACTGGACACACCTGGAATCAAATTAACAATCAACATGAGGGAGAAACTGGGTCACAGTAAGGAAAAACCCAACCAGGCAGGTCCATAATCCTGACATATCGCCCCCTCCCAGAAGGTGCATCCTCGCACCGTGGAAACAACATGGGGAGGGGCGGGTGGGAACTTGGGAGGCGGCTCAGGAGGAGGACGGACACCCGGGAGGGGGCCGGCAGACAGAGACCAAGGGGCGACAAAGGAGGGAGGAGCCAGGGATCAGACAGGAGGGACCCGGAGCAGGAGGAGCACAGCAGGACCCAGGCCACAGCCATGATGATGGCCCACGGTGGAGCCGACAGAGGGAGGAGACATGGAGGAGGGATGGCGACTCCAGGGGGCCGACCAATGGCGGTGGAGCAGGTGGTGGAGGAGCCTGAGGCGGAGAGCCAACGAGCCAGGTGGATGCCGAGGATCCAGGGGGCCAGGGTGGAGCTGAGGGCTCTGGTGACTGAGGCGGAGATCCGGAGATCCGCGGCAGAGCCGGAGTGACTCAGGACCCATGTGGAGCTGACGGGAGGAAGGAGCCCAACGGAGCCAGTTGGACGGAGCGACGAGGCGCAGCCAGAGGAGGTGGAGGAGAGGGATACTCCAGCCCCGGTGACGCTGGAGGATAGCAGTCCCGCAGGGCTCGCACCGTACAGATAGGGGGCTGAGGGCGAGCGGAGGGGATGCCAGAAAACCGCCAAGGAAGAGGCAGGATCGGGTGGGAGGGTGGGCATTTTCGAGGAGCGGGCACTGGAGGGCACTTTCGAGCAGCGGGCACTGGAGAATCGGAAGCCCCCTCAGGGCTGGACGAGGGGACCAGAGACGGAGGAGGGCTGGATGGGACCAGCAGGGATGACGGAGAAAGGAGAGGGGGCAGGTCGATCTCCCGATCAGTTTTCCAGTCTATCAGGTCCCCTTCCAAATCCAGCAGCCCCAGATGCATAATCCACTCACCCTCGGTTGCGGTGCAGGTCCACTCTGTGCTCACATCGTCCACGGCTTGCTCCCTCGTGGTGGGCACTATCGCCGGCTCTCGCACCTGATCTGACGGGTTGGGCTCAACATCGGGGTGATTCTCTGCTCAGTTGCTCGGCTTTGCGCTGGCTCGTGGATCATAGCAGGAAATGGCTCTCCGTCATCGGTGGGCTCGGGCTGATGCTCCGCACCGTGGGGAGATGGTGGGCTGGGCTCTGGGTCAGGAGTGGATCTGGCGAGATCATCCATGGGGCAGATGTTGAGAAGCGATCCACGAAGGCGACAGCACTCAGGCTAGCGTCATAGAAGAGTTCCGTGAGGGCCAGAAACAGTCTGGTAAAACACTGGGTAACACTGGATAAAAAACGGAAACAAAAACGGAGGATACACACATGGAGATAACTGTATTTGGTCGGTTATTCTGTCACAATTCACTAGGAGCATGGAATGAGGAGACGTGGAGATACACACAAATAAAGTCTTTAATTATCCAACGGGGAACATAGGAGACACAGGAACACCAGGGATGACGTTTAAGAACCGACAAACACTAACTGAATGGACAAGACCTTAAATACATAGACACACCTGGAATCAAATTAACAATCAACATTAGAGAGGAACTGGGTCACAGGGAGCAAAAACACACACAGACAGGTCCATAATCCTTACAGGTAACAGCTGTACACAAAGCAGCATAGGGCTCATAAACGCTGTTTTATCAGGCATTATAGGCAAGATTAAATGAAAATACCAATTATACGTTTCTGAGGACAGTCGGTTCCCTTCAGAGATACATTAATAAAGACATCTGTGCCATGTTTTGCCTTTAAAACATGCAACGCTCATATTTATGCCATGACATAATTGCCTTTTGAAGTTTAATCCAGCCATATCGCGATTCTTGCCTTTCCACACCCAACTGTAAGACCTCTTGAAATTATAATCAAGAATTTTCTTATACAATTTAATGTATTTAAAACTTTTAAGGCCTTCAAAACTCAGTTTAGTTGTATCAAATTGAAGGACCCGTGGGAGCCCTGTATTTAAGATAGCCCATCAGACAGGGCGGTGATACATTTTAGTTATTCAATTTCTATAGTAGACTGTTAGCTGACTATTTTAAACTTACATAAAAAAATTCAAGTGCTGTTTGTTTGTTTCATTTGAATCTTTTTTTATATTTGTCCTTTGATTTATTGTATTACTGATTGCTTAATTATTTTTCAATAATTTATATATTTTAAATATTAATTTATATATTTTATATTTTATGACTCTTTTTCACAAATATACTAGTTTAAAGGTCTCCACAATATGACAAACACATTAGGAGATTAGGAGCGCAAAAATATCTTCTGAGGTAAAAGTCCATACCGTTGTACAACCATATCAAAGATTTTCTATTGGAGGACCTGTTAAAACACAGGTTTACTCCCACCCTTGGCTTCCAGATCATCAGTACACGACAAAAAAAACAGCAAACTTGAACTTCTGTGAACTGAACAAACTCACGTCTGCCAGTAAATTAAAGCTGACGTTAGATACTTTATTTACTCAGCATCATGTTATTTCAAACCCATTTGACTTTATTTCTTCTGTGGAGCAAAACAGGTACTTTGTACAGAATATAATGTTCTATATTTCTAATATAATGTCCAATAAAGCATTAAAATAAAGCAAAAAAACTGTAAAAAAAAGAAGTCAAATGGGGTTGGAATTTCATAAGCTTGAGAAACCGATGACAGAAAGTTCCATTTTTGGTGACCTCTTCCTTGAATGTCACATTTAACATTATTCAGTGTCAGAAAGGTGAGAAATGGTTGTTAAATAGCGAACAAGGAAGAGAAAGTCATTCTCTAATCAGCTAAAGGTCAAAGTATCGGCAATGAATAAATCAAAAAAGGTCTCCACTTAATCTTATCCATCTTATCACAGCCAGCAAAACATGAAGCTGTTCAACAGAGGGTCGTTCACAGCACATGGTGTGAAGCATGTGCAATCTTTCTTCATTTTTCAGTGCAAATCCTTCCCTCACCCCTTCGCTCCGGTCCATCCATCTGTTGCTACTCACAGGCGATGCGAGGATAATTATGGAGACGTACAGGAGGAAAAATCAACAGGAGTTGGATAAGGCCTATCAGATATTTGCAATGCAAACAGCCGGAGCATGGTGTGCTTCTGACCCCTCAGGATTCAGGCCACTGGCAATCATTTACTAGACTGTAGCCAAAAAGTACTTCTACAGTGCATTCAGCGTGCAGTTAGCATGTCAGCTGTGTGTCATGTAAAAGACGGGTTCAGCATAAACACTTGATAGTCACAATGTATTTGAACAGACCCGTGAGCAGCTAGTACATGAAACAGATCAGATCAGTGCTAACAAGCCATATGTTTAACTCTCCTCCTCGACAGTCCAGCCTCTCGAGGTGAATCAACACAGTGAAGCCTCTCGAGGTGAATCAACATACATGCTACTAAACATACTACACTGCAGTCATGTCCCAGTTAACAGCTGGCTGCCATTGAAGTAGTCATGTTACATATTGAGATTTCGGTGATGAATCAACATGCATAGCACGTGTCTACAGACCTGTTCAGAGGGCAACTGCTGTATGTGGGGATATGCCGTATTTTTAGCATTTACAGGCACTAGCACTTTTTCTGCCACCCACCAGGACAAAATGACAAATGATCTTCTCTTCCGTATCAACATATCTGAGTTTACAAAGGAGGAAATAGCCCAAAAATCCTGTTGACAACCTTTTATTCCTAAGCTCCCTATTGACATGTTGCGTTGTAATGAGAATTTGGGTTTGTGTTGCCATATAAATAATAATTTGACCCTGAGAAATATTACTTTCCACACTGTGTAGGGTGAAAGCTTATGCATTTCGTTTGTGATAGTTATATCAGGGGTGTTGACATTAAATAACATTAAGCAAACTGACTATGAAAACAGCTCCATGACTGTAAACATTGAAGCTATTATACATGATTAGTTTTTAAAACCATAAAGTAAAGTAAGCTGTCTCAGCATATACAGCATATATGCAATCCATGCAATATAAGACATTGGCTGAGTTTCGGACCAGATAAGTCATAATTTTGTTATAATATAATACTGTTTTTGATGTGCAATAGTTACTATTTATTATTTTTCAGTGTTCACAGTTAGGGTTAGCTTGATGTGCGAAGCATCATAATATTTATTAATTATACATGGAACTCATTATAATTAAAAACAAATACAAAAATGTTCTGTCTCTATTTTTTAATTCAGATAATAACAAATGAGATTTCAGCTATATTTTGACCACTGAACTAGGAAATGTTCCTAGTTTCTATTTCAGAAATCTGCTCATCTTAGCTCGCTTGCACCTTAATCGGTTAGTTTTTAAAGAGCCTGTAGCAGGTATCAGGGCTTTCAGTGATAGCACAACTCTGTGGAATTGGCAAAAAAAAGAACAAGGTAATTACTTTGAGTGTCGATCTATCTTTTGTCTTGCTTGACTGCTTTAGAAACAGCCACTTTTAGCCCCCTAGTGACACATAATGGGCACAGCATTCCTTCTGCCCTTGTTTAAAGGTGAAGTGTACAATTTTCCATGACAAAATACTTTCTTCTATGCCAACTTAATAAGCAGAGTCAAATATAGACCCTTTGTAGGTTATTTCTCAGTAAAGACAGAGGTGTCAAAGCAAGCTCTATTTCAGCATCTCGACTGTTGGCTTAACCAGTTGTGTTTGGGGCGGGACTATCTGTTTGTCTAACCAATGAAATGCAGGGTGTGCATTCAGCAATCTTGGCTGAAAATATTTTTTTTGATGTTGAAAGAATAGTTTACACACCCTCAGGCCACCAAGATTTTGATAAATGTATCATTACATCACTTGCTCACCATTGGATCCTCTGCAGTGAATGGGTGCCGTGATGGATTTGTTTCTTACAAACATGCAGCTCTTCACTTCACAAGACATTAACTGATGGACTGGAGTCATGCGAGTTACTTGTGGATTATTGTCATGTTTTATTAGATGTTCGGACTCTCATTCTGACGGCACCCATTCACTTCAGAGCATCCACTGATGAACAAGTGATGTGATGCTACATGCTCATCTACTCATATACGTCTTGGTTGGCCTGAGGGTGAGTTCATATAAGTCAGAAATACAATATAAGGTTGTGGAAGCAGGCTAAATAAATGAAGGTGAAAGCTGATCAGTAGTTTTACGTACACAGGAAAAGGTAAACCCAGGCATCAGCATGGTAACCAGCGCTGTCACCGCAGACTGATGAGAATTATTTGAGACAAGAGACCTGACACACTCCTGAGAATGAAACCACACACACGCACTGCAGCGACCAGCTCCCCGGCGGGAGTTGTGTTGATATTGCAGTCAGAGGCTCAGTGGCAGGAGTTGCCAGCAAAATCACAGAACTAAAACGACAGTGTGTAGCGCTCCAAAAAATGACACAGCACTTTTAGAGGACATCGTTTTTCCTCTTCCAAAATGTTTCAGCAGTGCAGTGCTTCTCAAGCTGAAGACTCCTACAGAGTATTTGTCTTCAGTGTGTCTTCATATATATATATAACAACAAGTGTCTGAATTGTTGTATTGCTGCAGGATACTGTATATTATATATATATATATATATATATATATATTAGGGGTGGGCATAGATTAATTTTTTTAATCTAGATTAATCTAGATTAATTTTGGAATTAATCTAGATTAATCTAGATTAAAATGGCTCATTTGAATTCTGCCGATAATGGCTTAAAGTAAGTCTTTGAGAACGGGTTTCTCAAGCCAGGTGGCGCATTAGACCAGGGGCTCATCTCCTATTTCCAGAATGCATCACAAACTGCTTGAGAAAGCTGTTCTACTATGATAATTGGTGATGAAAATAAACTATGTTCAATAAGATGTACTTGTGTTTACTAACTGTTTATTCAGTTAAACATGAATTTTGAACTGTAGGCCTACATAAGAGGTCGTGATGAACTGTTTACAGTTTCCATTGGGAAGCTTCTTAAAAATAAATTTTCCCTGAAGCAAACCCGGCGGCTTCATAGCTGCATCCATGTTAGCACGTCACGTCTGATGTGGTAATTTCACAGTAACGTTAGGCATACACACAGGTTCAAAGCAGAGGGTGACACGGGAGTGAATTCTCGTTCACATGAGACCTAAAGCGCATCCTGTTTGCTTAAAAGCGCAACGTTTCGTTGTTATTCTGAGCGTACACAAATAAACGTAGAGTCTTTACAGATTCGAAAGATGTATTAGGCTACTTTTATCTGTATGACCAAAAATGACGGAGATTTTAAGAGCAAGTGAGCGCACCGGAGCCTGTCCTGCAGCAAACGCGCTTCCACACAAACACTTCAATAGCGCACGTTTCTCTAGGTTAACATCATATTGAGCGGCCATGTAAAGTTGCTACTACATACATCTTTCAGATGAAAAGCCATATTTGAGGTTGATGAATGATAGATGAGCGTTTGGATGTCCTGCCCGATTGAATTACCACATAGACCAGCCGTTAACAATCTGTCCATCACGGACTGCGAGCCTCTAGTTCGAAGACTCGTTCTCGCCCCCTACAGTGCAATTCGGCTAGGTATACATCCGCGCTAAAATATCAGGGTGAAAGCCATCATAGCTTGCGTAGTATAGACCCAGCTCCCAACCCAACTTTGAGAATAGATTAACGGCGATATTTTTTTTATCGCCGATAAGAGTCTCGCGTTAACGCAGCACGTTAACGCCGATAACGGCCCACCACTAATATATATATATTTAGCTTGAGGCATGTTATATCACCACTTTTTCATCTTCAAAACAGAACTTGATTTTCTCAGAATGTGTTTAATGTTCTTTAAATGACAACTGGCTGATACACAGTCTCAGTAATTGGTTGTTAGTGCACACATTAGTTGTTTTGGGTCATTTAATAAGTGTGATATTGTCATAGCAGTGCTGTGATTGACACATTTTGGTGCAAGATATGTCAAGTTATGGACAATACAGAAATACAATGCAACGCTGTGCTGTGCTGTTGGTCTGAGGCATAGAAATTGTATTAATTATTTGAAGCTTTGAGACTATTTAGATTGAAACCAGCTGCTGTAGTTCAGTCGACTTTTTTAGGTAATTGGATGAGATAAGAGTTTGTCCTGGTGGTGACTTCCCTATGTTCACTGTAAACACTGGTTGAAATACTGCAAGCACAATATTACACAGGTTGACCGAAGAATACACTACGAAGCAGAGACACTTCATTTTGTTTCTTATGATCTTAAAAATCTGGCTGAATACTGTAAATGCTGAAATACTATGCAAAACTGCAATCTAAACAAAGACAGAGATTTTTCATTTAATGTTCAATGTCATTTTTTAACATTATTTTGTTCAATACATATTCCCATACCACCATTTGTGTTATATCATAGGTTTGATGACTTTTTACTGTATTTATACTTTATAATGTACTCCCCTCAAGCCATCCAAGATGTAGAGTTTGTTCCTTTATCAGAACAGATTTGGGGAAATGTAGCATTAGCGTTAAAACGTCATTCATTGATGGACTGGACTGGTGTGGATTACTTGTGGACAACTGTAATTTTTCATCAGCAGTCTGGACTGATTCTGACGGCACCCATTCACTGCAGAGGATCCATTGCTGAGCAAGTGAAGTATGCAACATTTCTCCAAATCTGCTCTGATGAAAAAAACAAACTAATCTACATCTTTAATGGCCTGATTCAGTTTTTATTTTTGGCCAAACTTTTCCTTTACGGCAAATATTTGTTAGTGACTCTCAAAAGCTTCTTAAAAAACATTATTCTCTCAAAATATCAATATAAAAGTCTTCTATAGGATCTCAATGCGCACAATTCCACATTTCCACACATTTCCTGTAGCTTCCGGCTGTACATCAGCAAGGTCATGGTAATATTATCACAGACAAATCCCTCAGGCCCCAAAAATAGCACAAATGAACACTAAAGCTTAAGCTAAACTCGTTATTCGTTAATAGTGTACACAGACCACATTAGCACCGCCTAGCATCACATTACCATACTTAGGTTGTGTCATAGAGGAAAGCTGACCCTAATACCTTACTATACCATGTCTGTGGGTCAGAATGGACAATCTCCTTTTCATGTGGCTATTATTCACCTGTTCTTAGTGCTCAGCTTTCCCTTGATTAGAACTACTATTTATATAGCTCCAAATCCTTATGCTCTGCCCACCTGCATCCGCAAATCCAGCCGAGCTCATCCTGCTTGCCTGCTAACCTCTACAACCCGGCTAGATTAGAACGCTTGCTAATTGTATGTGAGTATTTACTATTGTTCATGGAGGATGAAGAACACCAGTGAAGGATTAGCTACATTTTCACAATATCTGAAGAAACTGAGCGGCGTTCCAAACGCTAAATCAGTTAGCCGATGTCTCAGAAACCTCTGTTTAAGATGGAGACACTGTTCTTCTTCCCTCAGCTGTTATTTTGTTGTATATTTCTATGTCATGGGAGTTCATTAGCAGAGAGCAAGAGCACAGGCCAGAGAAGATCCTGAACGACTGAACCCTCAGGAGCACCGCAGCACACCGCAGGGAACCTGAGAGTCGATATCTGCTCTCAGCACAGACAAAGACAGGAAAGAAAGGAGAGTCTTGCCTGCTCACCATGCAGAGTTGTGTAGTAGTAGATTCCCCAATGAGTTCATTACCTCTTCAACACAACAAGTTTACTCTATTCTACTGCTGTTCGAGAGGAAGCTCTCACTCTCACTTCTGCCTGGTTTTGAAAGTGTCTATTACATATATACATACCAGAGAAATACATCAAGACTAAAGGGCCGTTCACTCCAAGGACAATAACTATATTAGCGGCCACACCTTAAACACCTTTTGATCATTTTAATGCATCCTTGCTGAATAGAAAATGTTAACTTATTTCAGAAAAAATATCTTACTGGACCTAAATGTTTGAACGATAGCATATACTGTATACTCTTCCTATGTCTGCCAAACAGCCACGTGCCATTAAAGCAACAATGTAGCACAATATGGTTTCAAATTTCAAGTTTATCTTAATATAATGTGTGTTGTTTCACATACTAAAACAGCACCGTACAGCTAGTAGTATGCTAATATTCTAATATTCGGAACATAGCCGTGTCTGAATATGCAAACTTCCTTACTTCATGCAAAAAGCTATATATCAGATTAAACATATACTGAACAAAATTATAAACGCAACACTTTTGTTTTTCCCCCATTTTTCATGAGCTGAACTCAAAGATCTAAGACTTCTTCTATGTACACGAAAGGCCTATTGCTCTCAAATATTGTTCACAAATCTGTCTAAATCTGTGTTAGTGAGCACCTCTCCTTTGCCGAGATAATCCCTCCAGCTCACAGGTGTGGCATGTCAAGATTCTGATTAGACAGCATAATTATTACACAGGTGTGCCTTAGGCTGGCCAAAATAAAAGGCCACTCTAAAATGTGCCCTGAAAACCAGTCAGTATCTGGTGTGACCACCATTTGCCTCATGCAGTGCAGCACATCTCCTTCGCATAGAGTTGATCAGGTTGTTGATTGTGGCCTGTGGAATGTTGATCCACTCCTCTTTAATGGCTGTGTGAAGTTGATGGATATTGGCAGGAACTGGAACATGCTGTCGTATACGCCGATCCAGAGCATCCCAAACATGCTCAATGGGTGACATGTCCGGTGAGTATGCTGGTCATGCAAGAACTGGGATGTTTTCAGCTTCCAGGAATTGTGTACAGATCCTTGCAACATGGGGCCGTGCATTATCATGCTGCAACATGAGGTGATGGTCTATAATTTTGTTCAGTATAGCTACACCACATGCTTCATTAATAGACAAGAGATCAGTATATACAGTACTATGAAAGCATACTACCGTACTAATCTTACTGTTTCTGCAATATGCTTTATAATAAACTGCGCACATTTACTTTATGCACAGAATAGCCAAAATGTACCTCATTTAAAACATAAATTAAGTATTATTAAGGATAGAAAATGGCATAATAATGTATCAGTTAGTATACATTCTAGATTGAACTGCCACCTTTTGCACTCAGTGTAACATTTTCAAATTTTCTACAGCTGTCACAAACAGAATCAATTAAAGTCAAGCAGGTACATTTAAGGTTAGCAGCAAGACACCTCCTGACAACTGCTTGTCCAACAGAAACTTTTCCACAAGACTCCTCATATTTAATTCAGAGCGACCTCAAGAAAGAGTCAGGCTTGTCTGCTGACAAATCTAAAGCTTCTGGAATATGAGCCGCAGCCATATTACGCCCACACAGACAGGCACACATACACAATTGAGCTGCGATTCAAAGCAAGCTTCTCTCCGCATCCCATGGGGTCTGATTCCCCTCCACGTGTCAAACGGCAGGATTTCATCGTGTTGTCTGATTATGAAAAGGCAGCATTTAAGGCCATTTCGGTTCTGACTGTAAGACAAAGAACGGATGGGGACAGACTAATCGGATGTCTTGCAATCACGCAGCAGTGTCAAAACTGCTTGTGATGTGAGACCTCAGAAAAAAGCATCACATCTGTTAGCAGAAGTAAAACACAAATCCACAGTGGTTTTCTGTACGCCTGCAGTATGAGTCACCACAGCAACGCTTCAAAAGCACAATTGCATTTTCTATTTCGGTCATTGCGACAAATTACCAAACAGGGAAAATGTAAATGAACTATTAATAAGAACTAATCAGAGGACAGCGGAGAACAATAATGTGTGTAATTAGGAAATTAATCATTCGGAGGCTCGTTCTGAGGCTTTTTGTGTAAATTAGCAAGGGAAGGATTGGTGCACGGAAATCAGGACAAACTATTTTCAATGTTTTCCCAATCAGACCCACTTTTTTAAACACTCTCTGATGAAAGGTACAAAACTGTCACTGGGCCGGTATCCTTTCAAAAGGTACAATATAGGCCTAATGTACTTTTAAAGTACTAATATGTACCTTTAAAGCGATAGTTCAACCAAAACTGAAAATGAACCCATGATTTACTCATCCTCAAGCCATCCTAGGCGTATATGACTTTTTTCTTTCAGATGAATACATTCAGATTTATATATAAAAAATGTCTTTGCTCTTCCAAGCTTTATAATGATAGTGGATGGTGGTTGAGATTTTGAAGCCCAAAAACATGCGTCCATCCATCATGAAAAGTGCTTCACACGGCTCCGGGGGGAGAATAAAGGCCTTCTGAAGCAAACCGATGCCTTTGTGCAACAAAAATATCCATATTTAAAACTTTATAAATCGTAATCTCTATCTTCCGCTAGCTGTCTTCCAGCAATATTCTTCTGAGATGTCCTCTGATTAGGTCTTATTAAAGGGGTCACATGATGCGATTTCTTGTTTTCTTTTTTTAGTGTGTTATGAAGCTGTTTGTGCATGTATAAGATCTGCAGAGTTACAAAGCTCAAAGTCTCCCACAAATGGGTTTATTCTATCTGAAAGAGAAGGCTGATCCAGACCGGGCTTAATCACCTCATTTAAACACACCCCCACATGTCTATGTCACGATGTGGAGATATTTGCGTAATGCCGCCCAAATGTTCACGCAAAGAAATAAGGCGTGGTTTCAGTAACCGCAGTAGTGTTGATGCAGCCGTGTCAGGGAGACGTCGTGTGTTTCTATGCGAAAGCAAAAGCACATTATTTGGCCTTCTGAAAGTAGATTCAGTTAGGAATCATTGCTAAGATTTGTTTACAACAGAACAGCACAACCCAAATGTTCGAATTTGTGCAACGCATCTTATGGACGACAGTTTTGTGAACCTAGGAGAATACAAGGCTGGCTGTGCACAAAGGCTATTTCTAAAAAAAGGTCAATTCTGACTTTGTTCTGACAATCTGGCGCTTCTGAATCAGCGACTGTAACTATATTTTGTTATTAGTTTAAGTATTTGCCATTGACTGTTCAAATGCAGAGTTTTGCGCAAGTGTAGAATAATGCATAGTGTGTGTGTGTGTGTGTGTGTGTGTGTGTGTGAGAGAGAAAGAGAGAGAGAGAGACAGGGTCACATCACATCACAGTGGAGTCAGCGGTCTTAATCGCGGTTTGTGTGCAAATACATACGAGTTTCATCACTGTGTCTGTCACGTGACTCTGTTCCCCTCTCGGGCTCGAGCTGAAGCTAAAACTAAGGACATTATTAACTGTCTTTATATTCACTTTGAAAGCTGAAGCTCGCAATAATGGTAAGGGGTGTTCCATTTCCGACAAGTGCTTGTGGTGTTCGGCTAATCACAATGCACTGTCAGTTGGCCAATCAGAGCAGACTGTGCTTGTCGGAAGGAGGGGCTTTGTAGAAAACTAAGCATTTGAGAGAGGTGGGGCAATAATGTACAGTATTTGAAAAGTAACATTAGCATGCCAACATATTCTATTACACCAAATACACAAAATAATGATCAAATAAAAATCATCATATGACCCCTTTAACAGTTCATTTACATTTTCCCGGTTTGGTAGTTTTCCATGTTTGGTAATATGTACTACTTTTATGACATTTTTTTAGTGCATTTTGGAGCTTGGCGTTATTCATTAGCATGCATTTTTGTTGTTTGGAAAAGAGCAGCTTGGACATTATTCCTAATGTCTCATTTTGTATTTTATGTAAGAAATAAAAATATATACTACCATTCAAAAAGTCTGGAGTTATTAAATAAATTAATACTTCAGCAATTCTATATTAAATTGATTAAAAGTGGCAGTAAAGACCACTATTAATCATCCCTTTAAGTTATAATGTCTAATCAAATTGTCATGAATCTGGTTGCCACTCACCACAACTGCACATCACCCTGGGACTACATCTCCCATCATGCACTGCACACACACATTCCCGTCCACCATTACACCAATCACACAGCTGTCACCATTCACTCATCAACCCTGATTGCCTCACCACACCTGTACCTCATTCACTCACTCACATAAAAGCAGCACACAAACACTCACTCACTGCGAAGTCTTGTTTCCCCCTGGCTACATTTCCGAGCGTATTTCCCAGTTTGTCTTTCCGTGCACTACCTGGACTGTTGACCTCCTCTCCTGATCGTTTGCTGCCTGCCTCTCTGACCTCGCCTGTTTCATGGTAATCCTCTCTGTCTGCCGCCTGCCCTGACCCATTGCTCTGCCTCTGTTTTCGACTCTGCCTTTTCTACGTTGCCCTCGATACCTCTGCCTGATATTTGCCTGTTTTGACCTTGTACAAATAAAGCTGCTAGTGGATCTACTCTCGCCTCTGACCTGTCATTTGTTACAGAAGACTTCGCCAAAGATGAATCCAGCAGTAAAATTGATGTTACTCCGCCAGGGTACAAGGTCCATTGAGGACTATGTCGTAGACTTCCTCGAACTGGCACACCTTACTCATTATGACAACATCTGCTTAATGATATTTTTTCATGGGGGCTTATCTGAACCTCTTCATTCAATCATGCCGCTGCATGATCCTAACTGGACGTTGGAGAGGTATATGGATACCGCACTACAGCTGAGTGGCTCTCCTTTTACGGTGGGTGCCACGCAGGAGCTTGCAGAGTCCGCTCCAGAGCCCGCTCCGTCCCAGGAGCTCGCAGAGTCCGCTCCAGAGCCCGCTCCGTCCCAGGAGCTCGCAGAGTCCGCTCCAGAGCCCGCTCCGTCCCAGGAGCTCGCAGAGTCCGCTCCAGAGCCCGCTCCGTCCCAGGAGCTCGCAGAGTCCGCTCCAGAGCCCGCTCCGTCCCAGGAGCTCGCAGAGTCCGCTCCAGAGCCCGCTCCGTCCCAGGAGCTCGCAGAGTCCGCTCCAGAGCCCGCTCCGTCCCAGGAGCTCGCAGAGTCCGCTCCAGAGCCCGCTCCGTCCCAGGAGCTCGCAGAGTCCGCTCCAGAGCCCGCTCCGTCCCAGGAGCTCGCAGAGTCCGCTCCAGAGCCCGCTCCGTCCCAGGAGCTCGCAGAGTCCGGCTCTCCTTCGTCTCCGCTGGTCCCGCCCAGCTCTCCTTCGTCTCCGCTGGTCCCGCCCAGCTCGCCTTCGCCGCTGGTCCCGCCCAGCTCTCCTTCGTCTCCGCTGGTCCCGCCCAGCTCTCCTTCGTCTCCGCTGGTCCCGCCCAGCTCGCCTTCGCCGCTGGTCCCGCCCAGCTCTCCTTCGTCTCCGCTGGTCCCGCCCAGCTCAACAATGCCTTCGCTGGTTCCGTCCAGTTCTACCAAGCGCCCAGGAGAGTCAGAGCCACCTGAGTGCCCAAGAGAGTCAGAGCCGCCCGAGCGCCACCGAGATTCAGCGCTTCCAGAGTGCCCCCTCGAGGTAGTGGAGTTCACCAAGAACTTTCATGGAGGGAGCTCCCCTCCATTTCTCACGGAGACCCCGGACCCGCCATGGCCCATGAGGTCCCCTGATCCATCATGGCTGCCCGAGTCCCTGGATCTACCATGGCCGCTTAAACTCCCTGCCTCGGTTCCTGAAACCAAATGTGCTCTCTCTGCCTCTTGTGTCTCCGTTTCCTCTAGGTTCCAGTCTCGGCCAGGGATCTCTGCTCCGCCCTGGAGGGCGCCTGTCTCGTCTGCTCCGCCCTGGTGGGCGTCTGTCTCGTTTGCTCCGCCCTGGTGGGCGTCTGTCTCGTTTGCTCCGCCCTGGTGGGCGTCTGTCTCGTCTGCTTCGCCCTGGAGGGCGCCTGTCATGTCTGCTCCGCCCTGGTGGGCGTCTGTCCCGTCTGCTCCGCCCTGGTGGGCGTCTGTCCCGTCTGCTCCGCCCTGGTGGGCGTCTGTCTCGTCTGTTCCTCCCTGGAGGGCGCCTGTCACGTCTGCTCCGCCCTGGTGGGCGCCTGATCTGCCAGAGTCACTCCACGTCTCCGTCGACCTGCCAGAGTCACTCCACGTCTCCGTCGACCTGCCAGAGTCACTCCACGTCTCCGTCGACCTGCCAGAGTCACCCCACGTCTCCGTCGACCTGCCAGAGTCACCCCACGTCTCCGTCGACCTGCCAGAGTCACCCCACGTCTCCGTCGACCTGCCAGAGTCACCCCACGTCTCCGTCGACCTGCCAGAGTCACCCCACGTCTCCGTCGACCTGCCAGAGTCACCCCACGTCTCCGTCGACCTGCCAGAGTCACCCCACGTCTCCGTCGACCTGCCAGAGTCACCCCACGTCTCCGTCGACCTGCCAGAGTCACCCCACGTCTCCGTCGACCTGCCAGAGTCACCCCACGTCTCCGTCGACCTGCCAGAGTCACCCCGCGTCTCCGTCGACCTGCCAGAGTCACCCCGCGTCTCCGTCGACCTGCCAGAGTCACCCCGCGTCTCCGTCGACCTGCCAGAGTCACCCCGCGTCTCCGTCGACCTGCCAGAGTCACCCCGCGTCTCCGTCGACCTGCCAGAGTCACCCCGCGTCTCCGTCGACCTGCCAGAGTCACCCCGCGTCTCCGTCGACCTGCCAGAGTCACCCCGCGTCTCCGTCGACCTGCCAGAGTCACCCCACGTCTCCGTCGACCTGCCAGAGTCACCCCACGTCTCCGTCGACCTGCCAGAGTCACCCCACGTCTCCGTCGACCTGCCAGAGTCACCCCACGCCTCCGCCGACCTGCCAGAGTCACCCCACGCCTCCGCCGACCTGCCAGAGTCACCTCACGCCTCCGCCGACCTGCCAGAGTCACCTCACGCCTCCGCTGACCTGCCAGAGTCACCTCACGCCTCCGCTGACCTGCCAGAGTCACCTCACGCCTCCGCTGACCTGCCAGAGTCACCTCACGCCTCCGCTGACCTGCCAGAGTCACCTCACGCCTCCGCTGACCTGCCAGAGTCACCTCACGCCTCCGCTGACCTGCCAGAGTCACCTCACGCCCCCGCCGACCTGCCAGAGTCACCTCACGTCACAGCGGTCTACCCAGTATCCCTTCACGTCCCTGCTGTCTCGTCCGCCCTGCCCTGGTGGGCTCCTGTCTCATTGGCCCCACATGGACCTGGCCCTCCATTCCCTCCCCCGGTTCCACCTCCGCTCCACCGCCCTCCTGGATTGTGCCGGGTGTGTGTGAAGCGTCTAGAAGCCGCTCTTTGGGGGGGGGCTCTGTCATGAATCTGGTTGCCACTCACCACAACTGCACATCACCCTGGGACTACATCTCCCATCATGCACTGCACACACACATTCCCGTCCACCATTACACCAATCACACAGCTGTCACCATTCACTCATCAACCCTGATTGCCTCACCACACCTGTACCTCATTCACTCACTCACATAAAAGCAGCACACAAACACTCACTCACTGCGAAGTCTTGTTTCCCCCTGGCTACATTTCCGAGCGTATTTCCCAGTTTGTCTTTCCGTGCACTACCTGGACTGTTGACCTCCTCTCCTGATCGTTTGCTGCCTGCCTCTCTGACCTCGCCTGTTTCATGGTAATCCTCTCTGTCTGCCGCCTGCCCTGACCCATTGCTCTGCCTCTGTTTTCTATTATAATGTAATAATTTATGATTGATGTATGTTTGATTAATTAATGTATGATTTATAATATAAATCAAAAGCTTTCTATTTCAAATAAATTGTTGTTTTGAGTTTTCATCAAAGAATCCTGAAAAAAAAACATTTATCACAGCTTCCATAAAAAAATGAAGCAGCACAACTGATAATAATCAGAAACATTTCTTGAGCTGCATATAAGTATATTAGTCTGATTTCTGAAAGATCATGTGACACTGATGACTGGAGAAATTATGCTAAAAAAATCTACTTTGCATCACAGGAACTAAATGTTTTAATATATTAAAATAGACTATTTTAAATTGTAATACATTTCACAATATTACTGTTTTTACTCCATTTTTGATCAAATAAATGCAGCCTTGGTGAGCATGAGAGATTTTTCTCAAAAACATTAAAATATGAGTAAGATACTTACTTACTGATAACGGCAGTATGACAATATGTGATTTGTGTAACTATCTTTATAACTTGAATTGAATCCAGAACATTCCTTTAACAAAAGCTCAGTGGTGTTTGGTGTTATGGTGACAGTGGCAGGTGCTGGTCAGTGTTTGTCTGTCCAGAGGCCCAGATCAGTCATGGTTGAGCTAATCCCTCTGTAACTGCCTTCTGGCACCGTCATGAGTCATAGAGCCTCTCAAAACCAGACCAATCACAACACACCGACAGGAGAATCTCTCAGTGACGCCGCTGTCCAGGGTGCTGAAAACACCAACGGTGAAAGCCAGAACAATGCTGACGTAGACACAGAAAGCTCACATCACATTAACCTGTGCTGTGCTTATTTCCAACATACATGCAAACTAGTTGCATATCAAGTTTGGGGTTAAAGGTAGACTCACTTATGGCTTATGATAATTATTAATAAAGTCAGTCAGATTTTCTTTATCTATTTTCCCTTAAGATATTTTTTTTTTAAATGTTTATGCTAAAAAATATTTTATATTAAAATTGTGATAAATATTAATATTAAAATAAAATACACTGGAATGCAAAATTTAGAGTTTGTAAGATGTTTTTATGCTTTTGAAAGAAGTATTATGTGCTTACCGGGACTGCATTTATTTTATGAAATAGACAGTAAAAACAGCAATATTGTGAAATATTATTACATGTAAAAATTGCTTTTCTATTTGAATATATATTAATATGTAATTTATTTCTGTGATAGTAAAGCTGTATTTGTATCATTATTACTCCATTCTTCAGTGTCGCATGATCTTCAGATATCATTTAGGGTTGATTTTAAAATTTTGATGCTTACTTACAAGGCTTTACATGGGTTGGCACCTCAATATTTGTCTGAGCTTTTAATTCCTTATACTCCAACACGTGACCTTCGCTCATCTGAAACTGGTCTTCTAACTGTTCCTTTAACCCGTTTAAGATTGATGGCCGATAGGGCTTTTTCTTCATTAGCTCCAAAACTGTGGAATTCTTTACCGATTGAGATAAGGCAAGCTAAAACTCTTAGCACTTTTAAATCTCACCTTAAAACTCATTTTTTTAGGGTAGCTTTTAATTAAACATTTGTTTTATTTTTATATTGTTTTATTTGTAGTGTTTTGATTGTTATTGTGTATGGTTTTATTTTTTGTTGTAAAGCGCTTTGAGATCTTCATTTAAAGGCGCTATAGAAATTAAAGTTTATTATTATTATTATTATTCTCATATGATGATTTTATGCTCAGGAATGTATTATTATTATTATTATTATTATCAATGTTGGAAACAGTAGTGCTGATTCAATTTTTTGTAGGAATTAACTTTTTTCAGGATTCTTTTATTAAGCGAATATTTCCCCTAAAATGTAGTTTATTTATTTATTATAATTCTAAAACCATTTGATGTATTTTTATTTTTGGGGGGGGGACATAATTTGATGATTTCAAGTTTCAGCATTTCAAGTTTTCTTAAGACGTACAATAGATTTATGTGGGGAACACACCAAAATGTAAGTAATGTACTAAAAATCTTCCCCTCTGTTTTAAATACTGCATATTTTTTAAACACAAAAATAAAAATCATTCAGAAATTCTCTGTTTTCCACATAAATCTAATACAGGTTTGAAGCGACAGGAGGGTGAGGAAGTAACAACCAAACTTTCCAGCTCAATGTTTCCTTTAATAATAGCTCTGTTACAATGTGCAGGACTCTTATGAGACACAAATAAACTTGTGATCTGCCATATGAAATGAATCCTGAAATCTGCAAACAGATGCTAATAGTGTCGAGCTGCAGCGGTCAGTGATCTCTGAAGGACTGTCTCTGACACATAGTTAATGAAGCTTGTGTTTTCATGCCTCTGAGATCAGAGGAGCTCATCTAACACACACACACACACACACACACACACACGGTCTCTCTCAGCTTCTAGCCCACTCATCATGTCAAATTCAAAGCAGGTGAACAGAAGGCCCAACAGCAAACGTGTTTACCCAGCCTGTGACGCACATCAGAGAGAGAGAGAGAGAGCAGGATAGTGCTGATGGAATGAGGAGGAGACGACAAATGGGAATAGGAAAGAGTAAGAGAGAGATGCTGTGAAAGCCAACACACTGATCCATGAAACAGGATACAGAGCACAGCTGCTGAGTTACAGGGATAAATTAAACATCGTTTCCTGACGCACCTGTCCCTCATTCTCAAAGATATTTACTTTCTTGTTTTCATGTCTCTGTATATCTTGTGCGTCTGCGCATTATAGAAGATTATACCTATGGGGCTGTTGAATGCTTGAATCTGATTGGCTGACAAGTGCTCTTACTTTCAAGGCAATGTATGGTAAAGTAGTTCCAGGCAGGCAGGTCTTGAGCGCATTTCCATGTCCATATCACTTCACCAAGTGATTTCAGTTATTTCAAAGTCAGCCTAAAACAGCAAAAGAACCAAAACCCACAACAACACTGACCAAGCAAATAAATAGCCTTCACAATAGGTTAAAAGTGACAAATTTCTTCCATAAACGTAATTGCCCGCAATCTCTCCCGGACAAACGCACACACATACAGTACGGACATGTTTTGTCTGCGCTATTTTGATGATTTGATCAGTTAGGCAACTTAAAAGCTACATGACATTTCTCAATAGCAATGTAAAAGAACAGCACTGTTCTTAAAACCGTAGTATAGAGATGCTGCTGAAAAACACTTTTGAGAAATGCACAGACTCATGTAAACCACGCTTATTCTCTCTCTCTCTCTCTCTAAAAACAGCATTAATAACTGCATTAGTCTGCTATCAAAATAGTACACACAGGGCTTGACATGAACTTTTTTGCTCACTAGCCACTGCGGCTGTAGTGTTTGTCCAAAATTACTAGCAACTCAGCATTTTCACTGGCCACAGTTTTGTTGTTGGGAAATCACATTTTATATGACCAAAGAAGTTACTGCATAGTGCATACAAACATATATTTAAATCGATTTCCAGGTCTTTTCTTTTTTGTTTTTGCCTAAAGGCCATTTTTCCCTAACTGTGAACGCATGCGTCATCTTTCATATTAAATTTACAAACGAATGCAAACCGGCCAGTAGATTAGTCCCTAACCCGTTAACATACGAGAGCATTGTTTTCTGATTAGCTAGAACCAGTTTAAAAGTCCAATCTGGATGAAAATACTTCATGCAAACACGTCAATTGGAATAAAAATATTCAAACTGATGGACATTTCAGTCAGGTTGAAAGGGGTGGAATAAATCTTTTCATGAACAGAAAAATGTGAAAATCGGTGCTTCTTAGCAACAGTTCACATGTTGGCCTAAATGTGTCTCCTGGTGGAAAACAAAGACTTTTTAAGATTAAAATGACATGACATTAGCATGATAACCAGTAGATGACAGCAAAGGGACTCCCTTTCTACTCCCTAGTTTTTTAACACTTTTGGCTTTATTCTAAAATTATTATTGTAACACATTTTAGTACTTTTATTGTACTGAAGTATAAAGTATAGAAAGTGAAGCAAGTCACAAAATCTCATGTCATTTAAAAAATAAATAAGCCCTGTCACCCATAAGCCTATTAAATGTCTTGTTTTAGTTTAATCGTTTAACTATAGAAGCTGCTAAATACATTCAGCCAATATAGACTTGCTGGTGTAGTTTTATTCCTCTGAATTTACTCTTAATCACTTAATGCACAAGTTTATTTTTGCTTGTCTGATAATTTGTTCCATCCACTGCTACAGTTATCACTGTTAATCATAGCAATGCCTCGTGGATTAATTTAGCGGATTTACTCACGTTTGTCATTCCTGACATTTTGACAGTTGACCGGAAATGACTGAGCTGGCTTATCTAAATCCAGGAAGTAACCATGCATATAGTCCATTATACCTTATATTTCAACCTGAGAGTAAAAAATAAAACTGTACTTTATTTCAACTTATACATCACAGTTGTGTGTTTGTGTCGCACTAAGAACAATTCAACACAAATACCTTTTTCAGTATTACTCTGAGAGATGGAAACAAGTCCTATACTTTTCAACCCCTGCCCTCTTTTACGATGTAATCAATTCTAAATATATGAAATCCTGCGCTGTTTTATTCTTTTTGAGTACCGTTTCTCTTGAAAGTACATTACATTATTAAAGTAGAATAGGCATGTCTTGTTCTGCCTGCAGGCAGCTGGTGTGCAGCTCCTGTCAGCTTGACAGAGGAAAGACTGACATCTACAAACATGTTGGCTAACAGCATTCACTATCAGCAAGTATCAGCACTATCGCTAACTGTTTTCAGCAAGGATGCATTACATTGATGAAAAGTCACAGTAAATACATGTATAATGTCACAGAATATTTCCATTTCAAATCAACGAATCAATAGTATTTCACAATATTACAGTTTTTACTGCATTTTTGATCAAATAAATGCAGCCTTGGTGATGCATAACATTTTGAATAGTAGTACAATACAATCTTATAAAAATGATATCAAACATTTTGCATCTTTCCCTCAAATCACACAGACGCAGGTGTAGAAACACAACAGATCAAAAAGGTGACTTGCTTATTTAACTGATAAGTGGGACTTATTTAGTCATATTGAGTATTGCGATTTCTCCCATTAATAAACTGTTTATTTAGTTTACAAAATGTCCCTCTCCTTATACTGTCAACCAAAAACCTTTTATAATGCAGTAGGGTTACAGACTGGTCCAGTCCTGACTGCTCCGTCACAAATGTCATGCTACTGCCGTCAGGACTGATTCAACACAAGAACTATTTCACCTGTGCGGTGCGTCTACAAGGATTGCTGAACCTCTGATGGAATCTCTTGTACTCAGAATACAGTGGTGGTCAGTAACGAAGTAAAACAACTTCGTTACTGTACTTAAGTACATTTTTCAAGTATCTGTACTTTACTGGAGTAGTTTTATTTTGAGTAACTTTTACTTTTACTTCACTACATTCCAAAGCATAAGATCGTACTTTTTACTTCACTACATTTCATAAAACATATCGTTACTCCTTATAATACATCACGTGCTCCGAGACGCAGAAGCGGTGTCTGATTTATGAACAAACTGATTCTTTTCAATGAACCTGTTCAATCGGTTCGCAAATCGCAACAAACGATTCATTCACAAACTGAAATGATCCGATTGCAGCTGTTCTCGAGTCGAAAACTCACTGATTCAAATGATCCGTTTAGAGCGAGTCTTCTTCAGTGAACTGAACTCACAAGTAAAGAACCGGGAGATCAGGCGCGCAACAGCTGCTGCGAAAAGTAAGTTACTAATGTCGAATTTTTGGGATTAATTATTGTAACTGAAAATAATATTTAGGTCAAAACTGTCAGTTGTTTGTGAACTAAATCTGGTGTGATCTATTTAAGCCCACTGAAATGCTTGAATGCAGACAGACCAACATCAGTGTCTCTAACGTTATGTTTTAGGTCAAACAACAAAACATTAAAATAACACCGATTAAATAAAATAACTCATGCACGTTCATATTCCCCGCTGCTGTAACGTTAGCAGTTTTATTAAAATGCTATGCATTTAGACCTATTTAGACGTCACGTCTGTTTTTATATTGTTTATCAACAGTATACATTTGTAACGTTATATTGTTTAGATCAACTAGCCGAGTAGACAGATATGAATGTTTATTCATAACCATACTGAAAATAAGTAAATATTGTTAGCTGATGCTAGCTGTCTAGCTAACAAGCTTGCTGGTGCTAAGTTGAGGAAATGTTTAGATATAAAGTCCAAATATCTTTATTCAGCCTCCTAGATAGATTCCATCTGAGGGAAAAAGAAAGGATGTGATGTTCAGAACATAGTAACTACAGTAATTATCAGAGTGGGAAGTGATGATGCCCTCTGGGGGCATTTGGCCAGGGGTGTTTTTACACCACAGACAAAGTTTGAGAAGAAGAAAAAATCATTATGAAAATATAATTATATTTTCCTTAAAATGTTCTTCCTAATTTCAGGCCTAATTCTCATGTCATATATAACTACGTTCTGCAAAACAACAACTTCTAAAACACTTTTTTCTTACTGGTGAAAATTAGATGGTGAAATCTGTTTTCTCTCAGGTACATGGCAGTGTAAGCTTCACAGTGAACATTACTACATCACTCTCATCAACGTAGTCCATATCAACAAAATATATATCTTGACTCTATATAGTGGTTATTTTGGGAAAAACCCAGGTATTTGGGGCAGTAGGATTATAAAAATATGTGCTAATATTAAATTAAATAAAGTAGTCTATATAAAATTGCAAAATAAATCTGTCTATCAGTACTTTTTTACTTGAGTACATAAAAAATTGAGTACTTTTGTACTTTCACTCGAGTAAAATTGAAAAAGCAGTACTTTTACTTTTACTGGAGTAATATTTTATTATACGTATCTGTACTTTTACTCAAGTACTTGATCTGTGTACTTTGCCCACCACTGTCAGAATAACACCTCCCTGGTGTGGGACAGAAGTGTAGCAAGGGTGCTGTTGTTACTCAGATGCTTTCTTGAGGGGTCGAGACCTTTTTCATTTCATTCTCCTCCAGGGAAGAATGCAGGAGGTTTGTTAAAGACGTCGGGAAATATGTGACTGGTTTTAGAGTCAAACGCATGTTCTGACACGTTTCACTCTAATGAAGACATTCTATACCTTAGAGATGACTTCTAAGACGACTACCACTAGTACTTGTGCTCAGTTACGGTTAGGGATTTCAACAAACCCATTAGCTAGGGTTCAACTTTGTCGATTAACCCATCCTGCACTGTTCATGCTACAGACATGAAAGACACCACAAGTTATGCCTCTTGAGCTACTACTTTTCTACATAAACAAATTTAGCCACTTTTTATTTAAATGTAATCAATAAATACCAGTTTGTGGCTCTTTAATGTATCATGACAGATCTCTGTAGAGCCTCATTTCAAGTAGCACATGAACCGACCGTCTCTTCCTCTTTATTAGTTATAACATGAAATAAACCTGAATGAACATCAGAAGGTATTTTATTTCAACCATGGAAAGACGTCAATACACATAGGCCCGGTTTCACAAATTAGTTATATTATGATATTTAAGCAACTTTTACAAAGATGCCTTAGAAGAATATATTAAGCTGTGCATGTTGACACAGAACAATGACACTGACATTTTAAGATATGTCAGAGCAAGATATTTTCAGTTGAGACAGCTCAAACAGGCATTTTAGCCTGGGACTAGCTTAAGCCTTGTCTGTGAAATTCAAGTTTAAGTCCACCAAAGTTAATTGTCAGACCTGTATGGACCTGTTTTGTTGCGTTTTCTCCCTCATGTGCTCTGTGACCTGGTTTCCCCGGCTGTGTCTGATTTTCATTTGGTTCAGGTGTGTCTCGTAATTACCCTCGTTTGCTTTAGCACTCACATCCAGTCAATTACGTTAGTCTTTGTCCTGTGTTAATGTGTATGCTGTGTTGTGCGTGTGACCGACTAAAATGGACTCTGTAAACAACAGCATAGCACGTTCCTGGCAACCACTTAAGTCAGGGCACATATTTAGGGTTTGTGTTGTATATTGTATGAAATTTAGTATGAAGATGTAACAGAACAATGTCTTTAAAAAGAATAACAAATATCAAAATGAGATTGGTCCTGCCTGTTGTTTATTAATTCTAGCGATGACGTCCTACAATATTGTCCGTTGGTGCTGTACGTAAATCATGTCACTGGAATTCGAGTGATCACTGTCCCAATGTGCAGTGAGTCAGGGAACTTACTAGTGACCGAATGTGTACACGATCTACTGATTCACGAGCTCGGGAAAAGATTGAGACGCACCCTTGAACATCCCTAGCAATGCACTAAAAATTATTCCGAAAACCATAGAAACCCCCTGGCAGCTACCCACAACACAATGCACTTATAATTACCCAGAAAACTCTTTAGCAACATCTCACTACACTCGAGCAACCACAGCAGTGAGTTTTGCACAGGCTAGCAACGCTTATGTTTCATTCAATGTGAGAATCAACCTGTCTTTATATTCTGTTTTGGTTCTGGTAGTCTGCTTGTGCTCTTAGGGAAGTGTTGTGTACTTTTGACCTGTCAAAATCACGGAGCAGATCTGCTGGAGGTTTAACGTCCCGTGACAGGTTTTGTTCTAGAGAAACGTCTCGGCTGCTCTTGTTCTAGTTTTGGGCTCTGCAAGCCCCTCTGTGGTTATAAGCACTGTTCTCCAGAGACTGTCAGGATAAATTTAGGGGCGCGTTTGTGAGCCGAGCAAAAAAACATGCTGAGTACACACACACACACACACACACACACTCACTTTCTACCTCTAAATTTGGAGGACTGCAGTGCAGGGATATTAAAAATCCTGAATCGTTACAGCCTTCAGAGGCCTTGATAAATTACAGACACATCACAGGGCGGATGGGTCAACGCATGGGCAGTAATGAGAGGAATAACAAACTGACTTCAAACTCACTTTCACTTCATTAACAGCCCACTGAAACCACACACAGACGACGCAGAGACAGCAGACGCTTTATACCTAGTTAAAGGAATAGTTCTGGCATCATTTACTCTCCCGCACGTCAATCTGAACCTGTAGGAGTTTGTGGATCATACACCCGGCTCAATGCGATGCCATGCACGACGACACAGGTGTTTTTTGCTAGTTTCAGCCCGACGCAGTAATCATTTTCACGTCCAGCACAACATTGTTTAAATCGCAAATGCACTTGCGCCCAACGGTTTGCCCATGGGTCTGAAAACGAGATGTATTCAAGAGTATTGTTGGCACGTTGCCATTTTGAAGCAAGGGAAACGACTGCGGAATTGACCAACCTGGTCCAAAGTCAATGGCACAGTATTTTTGTATTTATTTAATGGACGCGTTAGTATCATGCACCTATAGGCGGGTGCACACACTTTTGTACATTCTGCTTATTAAACACACAGAAATGCGCAGCAGCACACAAACATGCCAAATATTAAAAATGAAAGGATTACAATGTAAATTGTTTACGCTTTAACCTCGTGCACCAGCAGATCTGTTGGCTCTCTAGAGACACGTTCAGTCTTTGCTCTTGTCAATTCCACCATTTAAAAAGCGCAACTGGCTTTTAAAGGGAATGGGAGACTCTGATTAGTTTATTGAAAGTCAGACCCAAAAAAACACCAATGACTCATTAAGAAAATAGGTACAACCCTATTGGAACATGTGCCTTGTGCGCAGACCATTGTTCACATTCTTTCATGCGCTTCAGACTATGCCTAGCTTAGATTCTTCAAATAGGGCCTGAAAAGATATGTTTTGAAGAATATAAATGAAAATGAAAAATTTAGTTTATTCTTGTAATGCAAAGCTGAATTTCCAGCATCATTACTCCAGTCTTCAGTGTCACATGATCCTTCAGAAATCACTATAATATGATTTGCTGCTCATGAAGCATTTATCATCATCATCATCAATGTTGAAAACAGTTGTGCTGATTAATATTATTTAAATCTAGCTATGCTCCATTAGTATATGAGTAGTATTATAAGAGTAGTCAGTACAACTCCATGCACTATATTTGAAAAATTAAGCTGATAATATTACTATTCTATAGCAGTAGATCTTGAATATCATTTGTGCATAGATGCAGCACACCAGATTTGACATCAGTGCCAAATCTGCTCTTATGTGTCTATGAACCAAACACAACATGCCAATTTGTAATATGCAGAAGGGTGAATGACATTTGAGAGCTATGTGAGCAAATGAGGACAGACTTTTAATTAATGCATGAACTGTTCCTTTAAAAAATGCCTTTTTATAACCTTTTAAAGAAGCAGCTTTTATTTAAATCAACCTACATGTTATGTTGTTTTTAGGTGGTGCCTTAAGATCTCATTTGTTAAAATAAATATAATAATGATGTTATTAAAGTGACAGTATACACCCAAAAATAAACAATTCAGTCATCATTTACTCACCCTCGAGTTGTTCCAAACCTGTGTGTGTTTCTACTGTTGAGCAAAAAAGAAGATATTTTGTAGAATGTTTGTAAATAAACAGTTAACGGTAGCCAATGAGTTCCAATTGAAAGTCGATGGCTACCGTCAACAGGTTTGGAGCAAGACAGAATTTTCATTTTTGGGTGAACTATCCCTTTAAATGTTTCTCCATTAAGAATATGGGCAGCAAATGGACAGCCGTGCAAGCGATGATAAACAAAGCACTGGATGACACTTGAGCAGTTATTTGTGTGTGTATAAATATAGAGATACCAATGAATGAACAAACCTTTCACGCTCTTCTCCCTCACACTCGTGCTCGCGATCCTGGCCAGACACACTAACAACTCACCTATAAATATACAGCACACAAAAGCACATCGTCAGTAGCGGCGCTTCTATGTTTAGATGCTCTCTTGAGGGAACAGTCTGCGTTGAGCAGGGGAAGGACGTCCCCTCATAGCCCTCATGATCCTAAACTTTACACGCACTGTTTGTTGCACTCGTACAGCTCCTGTGATTCATAATTCCTGATTCAGCCGCAGGGAAAGCCTGACATTTGCCTGGATGCTGGCCATGTTAGCGCTGTCCTTTGACCCGTGTCCTACTCATTTGACATAATACTTTTTGCACGCTCTGTAGCAGGACTCACTCAAACCCTTGTGAAAGAGAAGTGTGCTTAATTGTACTGGACATATACTTTAAATCTTAAAAGCATATTTAAAAAAAAACTGCACTTGCAGATAATACAATAATAAGAAAATAAAATCCCAAGCCATTTATTGTAGACGTCAACATGAAACATTAGCATATTGCCCTCCGTAGGTCTTTTCGTGCTGGTCTGAATGAAAATGCAAATTCATTCTTTGCCACTAGGTGCCACTTTTAGAGCGCAAAGAATAGCGGTTTCCCCGGTAAAGCGGTCCACAAAACAGCACTGCCACTGCTTTATCAGGCATTACAGGCATGATGAAATGGAAATGAACTCGACCAATCACTGAAGATTATCCTCACGCAAAGGAACGTTTTATAAAAATGAATCTTTGAGCGAATGGTTTGGGAGTCATTGAGAAAGTAAGGTAAAAACAAATGCATATTATAAGACAATGAAAGTGTTTTTTGACCTTGCATGCATGTCAACCTGTTGTTGGGGACTCACAAAACCAAAATATGAACCTTTCATTACCCATAATAGGGGCACTTTGACAAATGAAACCACCTTGTAAAATGCTACCAGTGACTTCAGTCTACAAGCACTGTCGACATCTCCCATAATAATAACTGAAGCGGTTTACATTGTGAACTGAATCTCTACAGCACTTTTCTGATGAGAGAATTCGCCAGAGAGCAGAATTCAGTCAGTGAGCGAGCTCAATGAACAACACCGGTTTCAGCGATGACTCATCTGGACGTCTCTGATTGGCTATTGCATTCATCAACTCTACAGCGTCGTGTGTGATTGTGATGTTAAAGACACGTGTCTCCAGCCAAAGCTGAATGCAGAATTTAGAATCTGATGATGTGCCGCATTGAACGTTCTAATTGCACCAGTCGATTAAATAAATATATATTTAAACAATATTATTCGGCTATGTCTTGTCTTTTAGAAGCTGCATTCAAAACCCACTTGGCTCAAAAATCTGAGGGGGCTTGTGCCCCCAATGGGCATCACCCCTGGTCTCTTTTATTTGTATGCTAAAAGTGTACTTTTTAAACAAGGAAACCCAAGGACTGTGTGTACTTGGTGTACATTTGAAGCGTGCGACGTCTTAACACGGTCTAAATCCCATTAAAAGACTATAATACTCACATTCACACTCGGTACTGTCTAACCTTGAGCTTAAGAATCCGATGTTAAATAAGTGCGCAGCTGCTGAAAGGCCTGGAGGAGACATTGTGAAATCAAATCGTACATTGTAAATTCTTGCAAAAAAAGTGACCTTACCATGGTACCAGAAGGTAAAACTAAGTAAAACCAAAGATCTGAAAGATTGGCATAATCATATACTATGTTGATAATGGAATAGTGTTAATTGTGTTTAACAAACGCACAAAAAAAGTGTTACATGTTCAAAACGGTATTTTGATGAGTTTGCAAACGATATTGAAATCAACACGGTTACAATATGATTGCAATAACACAGAATGACGGAGGTGTGTGATTCTGTGTGAGTGGGTAGTTGAGCAGACACACACACACACACACACACACACACACACACACACACACAGCACAGCCTCTGAGAGCATCTGGCTCTCTTATGTAAGCGCTGCAGCTCTGTTTATGTGTCTCGAGCTCTCGCTCGGTTCAATCAGCACGTGTTTCTCTGAGCCTGCGAGGACAGTGCAGCGCTGCCACCTGCTGGACAAACGCAGAGTGGGGATTAGCTTTAACATAACGCACCAGCGACGTAAACTAAAACAGCACCAGATATGCAATGCCAAACGAAATATATTTGATTAAAGCCAAATGAATGTATTACTCTGAAGCGTATATATACCCCATAATACTGATTGTTTAGATACCGGAGGGTGTCAGCAGAAAGTTATCAAACCGATTTCGGTAAATGCATCAACCAGGACTAATGTTTTAGATCGAAACTAATTATTAGCAGAAAACTAATCAGAGCTATTGCCAACACTTACATGTGTTGATTTCCCTCCAAAATTACGTCATTAACTGGAGGATGATGTCATTAAGAAACTGGATTTAGTATTTATCTTAAAAAAATATAACAAGATATTGACATGATGGAAGTTAAAAGAAATGCAATAAAAAAATCAATAAATCGTTTTAAATGTCTACTGTTCAATGTTATACATTTATAACATTTTATTTAACTAGGCCTACATTTTAAACATTAATTAAATAAACAATTAGATTTTTTCCCATTCATTTGTCCATTTAAAATGCATTTATATCCATTTATTTATTTATTCAATTTTTTACAGTATCACTCCTAATCTTCCATATGCACACGATCTTAGTGAATACTGACAATATAGAAAATTATATATCATTACCAAAAAATATATTGTTTTAAACATTTAAATTTACTTTATATATTTACTTAGCCTATTTATTTAAATATATATATATATATATATATATATATATATATATTATAAGAAAACCTGGATTATCTAGAATTGAACTATAAAATTAACACATTTTCAACTTCAAGAATTGTTTTGGGACATTTAATTTGGGACATGAAATGAATGTAAAGTGTAACAGGAAAGACTAGAGACATGGTTTGACTCAATGATTAAAAGACAAACCAGTTTGAATGAGACATCACAAAGTGCACAAATGAACACAGAGAATAAAATCAAGACAGAAGAGTTCCCCATGAAATTGAGTTTAATAGAGTTTAAAAATAAGGCTATGATGCAGTTTTAGCAAACGTTTGACAAGAAAGACAGTAATGACAAGCTGTGGCGCGCACACAGCCAGTCCAGTAAGATTTAAAGGAACACTCCACTTTTTTAAATAAAAAAAGGCTAATTTTCCATCTCCCCAAGAGTTAAACAGTTGAGTTTTACCGATTTCGAATGTGTTCAGCCGATCTCCAGGTCTGGCGATAGCAGTTTTAGCTTAGCTTAGCTTAGCAAAGATCCTTAAATCTGATTAGACCGTTAGCATCTCGCTCAAAAATGACCAAAGAGTTTAGATACGTTTCTTATTTAAAACTGGACTCTTCTGTAGTTACATTATGTAATAAGACAGGTGGAAAATGAAAAGTTGTGATTTTCTAGGCCGATATGGCAAGTAACTGTACTCTCATTCCGGCGTAATAATCAAGGAACTTTGCTGCTGTACCATGTGTGCAGCAGACGCAATGATATTAGTACACGATGTAACTACAGAAGAATCAAGCTTTAAACAGGAAAAATAGACTCTTTTGTCATTTCTGAGCGAGACGCTAACGGTCTAATCAGATTTAATGATCTATGCTAAGCTATGCTAAAAGTGCTCCCGCCAGATCCAGAGATCGGCTAAATGGATTCAAAAACACACACTCGCACATATACACACAACCACCCAAAAAGGTGGCGATAAACAAAGTTGAACGAACAAACTGCAATTGTACTTTAAAAAAAACATGCATAGCTTAATACAATAAACGTGTATTTCTGAATGGCCCACGGAGGTTATGAGGTCTAATACTGTCAAAATGATTAGTCAGTTCCTTCAACGTGAAAACATCGCTTCTTAAAGGTGTCTGATGTACAAAACAATATCGTCCTTGTTCACACACATGTAAAAAGTTACATTCTGAACCGCAAAGTTCATTACGAAAATAAATAGTTGGAATGGCGACGACAATGATATAAAGATTCCCTTTATGTGTCAGAATTGAATAGAAACAAAGAGACCGAATGCACCCAAACCCGATCCATTTACACATAAAAAGTCAAATATCATGTTGCATTTGTTTCAGCAGACATCAAGGTACAATAAAAGTGTCGTACAGACCAGATACAAAAAGGAGCGCAAAACTCTGATTAGAATTAGAAAACTCAACACACTCGAACCCGGGACATACAATACAGACATGAATTATCTGAGATGCTTAGAGCTGAAGCAAACTAAACTAAATCTGACACAAGAAATACACATCATTTATTATACAATCCCTGTCAAATTTTTTTGTTAACATTATTTTGTCCGTTTCTGTCCATTAAAGAGAATCACAGAACATCGAAGAGCCTTGGCGATGCAAAATATTGGACGACTAGGCTGTGTATGATTTGTTATTAGTTCTACGTTTCATCCTTTGGTAAAAGGGCGGATCGTCTGAACTGCTATAAACACTACAGCGTGTTGTTCTTTCCAGAAATGAGCTTTGTCTAACGTACGATCGGTACGGTCTTTAAAGTGCCAGCAAGCTCTATAGCGTGAGGGAAGGAGGGAAGCCCGAATAACTAGAGCTCCGGGGCTCTGTATAGAAATGATACCGGACTCATGCAAGCGCCAAATACATGCGTACAGACGCACAACACCATGCCGTAAGGTGCTCACGAGATCTACGCCGTACAGATAGCAAAAAATAGCTCTCTGAGTTTCTATATACATGAACTACACAGTGCTACCACTGCCATAGTGCACAGAGAAACCTCTGCAGTGAATGGGTGCCGTCAGAATGAGAGTCCAAACAGCTGATTTTAAACACCACAATAATACACACGACTCCAGTCCATCAGTTAATGTCTTGTGAAGATCCACGCTAGTAAAAAATAAATTATCATTCAAGTCGTTTTTAACTTTAAACTGTTGCTTCTGACCAAAATACGTGTCCATAATCTATGATAACATTTTGAAGACAACTTTTTCATACAAGATGGATATTAGATCTTATATTTTGACCAGAAGCAATGGTTTAAGTTTAAAGTTAAAACTCCTTAATGATAGATTTATTTCTTACAGACAGCTTTTTACCTTTAATCAGTTGCTTTGACTCTGATTCTGATGGCACCCATTCACTGCAGAGGGTCCATTGGTGAGCAAGTGATGTAATAATAGATTTCTCCAAATCTGTTCTGATGAAGAAACAAACTCATCCATATCTTGGATAGCCTGAGGATGAGTACATTTTCAGCAAATCTTCATTTATTTCTTTCAAACTTTTAGCACAGGATTTTCATATAGTTGCAATATAGCTGCGGACGGCTCAAAGTCAATGCTTTGTTCCTTCATTTCTACACTGATCTATTTTCTGTCAATGCCAGATTCATACAAAACAGTAAAATTAAATAAACATCTTATCACAAATATTAGAACTCATTGTGATGCATGTAAGAACAACACTATTATTAATAATAATAATATCTGTATTAATAAGAAGAGTAGTATGTTGTAAAATAATAAGCCCATGTGGGTTGATCTAGAGTTCTCCGTTGAACCTGCAGCAGTGGTTCATCAGTCAAAAGCAACCTGCCAGACTATAACATAACTGCGCTCGGGTTTGGCAGGAGCCGACTGCAGCTTCAAAGTGTGTTCGGCTGATTCATCATCTTCATCTCGACCCAAACCACCATCCTCATCACCTGAGAGAGAAAAACATGTTCTGTAGCTTTGTGCATTTTCACTTTAAAAACTAGAGAACTAAATTAATAATGTTTTTAAAGGAAAGTCTGCAACATTATTGGTTATGATTATTTTCCCCAAATTAAATACATCAGCAAAAATGTCCATTAAAAGCTTTGATTAAAGATACTGACAACAAGCATCCGTCCCGTTAGAATAATCTGCATTCATTTTGCACATGAATCGTGAACACTGACAAATATTAAGAACAGGTGTTCATTTTGATGTCATTGTTCATTTTTCACCTGTAACACATGACCTCTGTAAACCTCTACTTTGGGTTCAAATGCAAATCTACAGTTGTTTAAAGAAAATCTAGTTTCATGTATGATGTAATTGAACTGCCCTATATTTCATTAACAGCCTTTTTTACATTCAGACAAGTTCACAATGACACACCACCGTTCAAAAGCTTTCACAATATTGTTTGAAAGAAATTAATACTAGTATTTAGCAAAGATGTACTAAATTGTTCAAAAATGACAGCAAAGACATTCATAATCTTACAAAAGATTTATATTTCAAATAAATGCTATTTTTAAAAGATTTATATTCAACTAAATAATCCTTAAATGAAAACTTCATGCATTCAACAAAAACATCAACTGTTTTCAACAAAATTAATAAGAAATATTTCTATGGCTGCAAAACGATTAATTGCATTCAAAATAAACGTTTATGTTTACATACTATATGTGTGTGTACTGTGTATATTTATTATGTGTATATATAAATACACATGTATATATCTTTATGTATATATTTATACTTGTAGGTACATTTAATTATATATAAATATGAATATTTTATATATAAATCTAACATTTTCCTTAATATATACATGTATGTGTGTGTATTTACGTATATACACATAATAAATATACACAGTACACACACATATAGTATGTAAACAAACTTTTATTTTGAATGCAATTAATCGTTTTGCAGCCTTAGAAATATTTCTTAAGCAGTAAATCAGCATATTATGATGATTTCTGAAGGATCATGTGACACTGAAGACTGGAGTAATGATGCTGAAAATTCAGCGCTGCATCACAGGAATAAATTACATTTCAACATATATTAAAACAGAAAACAGTTATTTTAAATTGCAATAATATTTCACAATATTTATTTTTACTGTCATTTTGAATTTGAATGTGACATGAGCCCTTTATGAATGAACGACAGGATGTGCATAATTACATAATGAAACATGCAGAAATACCATATGATGCTCATGGACAGATGCTAGAGAGATTTCTTACCGATCCTAAAGTCGATGTATCCCTCTCCTCCGCTCATGATGAGCATGCTCTTGCCGTCTGAGTCCGAGTTCTCAGTCGTACCTTCAGCTCCGGGCACAATAACCTGACCTGAAGCACAACGTTATCACCTTAGCACAGCTTTGAACTTCACCAGTCATTATATCAAACACCACCTGATGCCATCATGCACTAAACCGGCCCTTTCGTGAAGCTGGCTTCATCACTCATGAGGCTTCCCAATCGAGACTGAGGCACTGTGGTACTTTGTCTTACCTGGAACAGTAGCGAAGAATTTAACAGCGTCTCTGTGGCCGTGGAAGCAGAGCTGAGCGTGTGCCATGGAGCAGTACGGTACGTACGAGCCCGTCACCGCACAATCCACAGTGTCATCGCCGTACACTCGCACCGCGCCACCTGGACGACAGGCGATCGCTCCTACAGTCTTATGAGCTGCTGGGGAAAGAAAACGATGTTTAACCACAAGAGTCTCGAGCGTTTAATAGAGCACCAAAGACAGTATCTCGCAGAGCCAATGCCTGTCAAATTCAATTGCGAAATTATTGGGAGACACTCATTAAAGCAAATTTTGGCTAGATGCAGATTCACTGTTGATCAGCACAGAAAGATGGAATAACAGTCAAGAGAGCGGAAGGTCTGAGAGGAACTAAGAACTTGCAGATGAAATAATGAACCAAGCTGAGCAAGATGCAGAAAATGAAGCAAAGCAAGACAGGTTTGTCTTAGAACTAGCCTGCTGTCAACAGTGTGTTTCCCACTCACCCCTCTGACCTAGATATCCACACTGACCTACAGCTACAGACACCGGAGACGAGAAAGACAAGAATAAAGAAAAACAGAGAGAAGTGGCCAAAGAGACTGAAACTAATGCTGCCTTCTGTATCATGTACTAATGTACACCGTGTTTGTGTGTGATATTGGCTTACAGTCTGATAAAGGAATGGAGATGATGACACCATTTCCTGTTCCCACCCACAGCCGGTTACAGGAAACCATTAGAGCCGTGATCCTCACAAAAGAGAAGCCCAGTTTTCCCGTTCCTGTTAAAGACACGAGGAAGTGCATTCAATTGTTTATTTATTCAAAAGCGTATGTATATACAAGAGCTCAAATCAAGTCATTTCTTGTGATTTGTCGACATACACAAACATTCAAAGGTTTGGGCTTAGTAGAGCTTTTTTTAAAGAAATTAATACTTTGATTAGCGAGGATATATTCATTTGATAAAATAAAAGGCATTTATAATGTAACAAAAGATTTCCATTTCAAATAAATGCTGTTCTTTTAACTTTCTATTCATCAAAGATTCGTGAAAGGTTTCCCAAAAAACCCTGATTAAGCCGTTTTCAACATTAATAATAATAATTAAAAAAATATTTGAGCAGTAAATCAGTATATTAGACTGATTTCTGAAGGATCATGTGACACTGAAGACTGGAGTAATGATGCTGAAAATACAGCTTTACATCACAGGAATAAATGACATTTAACAGATATTAAATTAGAAATAGACAGTTATGTTACATTGTAATAAAGTTTCAGAATATTGATTTTTATATCAAATAAAAGCAGACAAAATATATTTTTTTAATCTTACCCACCCCCAAATTTTGAACAGCAGTATACTTCTTGTACAGAAGGAAGTACGTGACAAAAGGGTGAATAAATTATGATTTTTTTTTTTTTGTAAACTAACCATCTAAACTGCACAAATTCCTTCTCAGAGCTGTGCAATTATAGAGAATTTACTCTTCAGGATAATTAATGATATAATATAACATGAGAGGTGGACCCCATGAACCTGAACATTAGTGCTGTCAAACGATTAAATCATATCCAAAATAAAAGTTTTTGCTAAATAAATATACACCGTACACACACACATATTATGTGTATATACAAACACACACACACACACAAACACACAGTATGTGAATAGATTTTAACATTAAATGTAACATTTTTCTTAAATATATAAATGCATGTGTGTGTATTTACATATACATAATAAATGTACACAGACACACTCTCCGGCCACTTTATTAGGGACACCTGTTAAATTGCTTGGTGACACAAATTGCTAATCAGCCAATCACATGGCAGCAACTCAATGCATTTAGTTAAACTAGATGTGGTGAAGACGACTTGCTGAAGTTCAAACCGAGCATCAGAACGGGGAAGAAACGGGATTTAAGTGACTTTGAACGTGGAATGGTTGTTGGTGCCAGACGGGTTGGTCTGAGTATTTCAAAAACTACTGATCTACTGGGATTTTCACGCACAACCATCTCTAGAGTTTACAGAGAATGATCCGAAGAAGAGAAAATATCCAGTGAGCGACAGTTGTGTGGACGAAAATGTCTTGTTGATGTCAGAGGTCAGAGGAGAATGTGCAGACTGGTTAGAGATGATAGAAAGACAACAGTAACTCAAATAACCACTCGTTACAACCAAGGTATGCAGAATACCATCTCTGAACGCACAACATGTCGAACCCTGAAGCAGATGGGCTCCAGCAGCAGAAGACCACACCAGGTGCCGCTCCTGTCAGCTAAGAACAGGACACGGAGGACACAATTCACACAGACTCACCAAAGTTGGACAATAGAAGATTGGAAAAACATTGCCTGGTCTGATGAGTCTGGATTTCTGCTGCGACATTCAGATGTTAGGGTCAGAATTTGGCGTAAAGAACATGAAAGCATGGATCCATCCTGCCTTGTCTCAACGGTTCAGGCTGGTGGTGGTGTAATGGTGTGGGGGATTTTTTTTGGCACACTTTGGGCCCTTAGTACCAATTGAACATCGTTTAAACGCCACAGTCTACCTGAGTATTGTTGCTGACCACGTCCATCTCTTTATGACTACAGTGTACCCATCTCCTGATGGCTATATCCAGCAGGATAATACACCATGTCACAAAGCTCAAATCATCTCAGACTGGTTTCTTAAACATGACAATGAGTTCACTAATGGCCTCCACAGTCACCAGATATCAATCCAATAGAGCACCTTTGGGATGTGGTGCAACGGGAGATTCGCATCATTGATGGGCAGCCGACAAATCTGCAGCAACTGTGTGATGCTATCAGGTCAATATGAACCAAAATCTCTGAGGAATGTATCCAACACCTTGTTGAATCTATGCCATGAAGAATTAAGGCAGTTCTGAAAGCAAAAGGGGGTACAACCCGGTACTAGCAAGGTGTACCTAATAAAGTGGCCAGTGAGTGTATATTATGTAAACAAAAACTTTTATTTCAAATGTGATTAATTGCGATTAATCGTTTGACAGTCCTACTAAAAACATATATTCACAGTATTCTCACCTAACATTTTGCTGACATAAGGTTCAATGTCCACGTCCTGGAGATGCTGGAAGGTGTGAGCGTGGAAGAGGCGGAGGGTGGAGTCTAGCCGGATGGACACCCAGATACCGTCACCCACCCAGGCCAGCTGACGCACCTGACTCTCCTTACGCGGGTGGGCATCAAAAGACTTCTGTTTCACACAGAGAAAAATCACAACACGCTGTAAAGGATCCTGCTTAAGCAATTTCATTAAATTCTATCTATATAATACTGCATGCAAAACATTTCTCAAATACTACTAATATAGTGAAGACCAAGACATAATTATGAACCTCTATTTTCATTGCTTTGGGATGAATCACATAGATCTTGTTTCTGTAGCCGCACCACACTTTATCATGCACGACGGTCATGCAGCGGATTGAGTGATGCGGCCGGCCGAGGTCCAAGAGGTGGTAGTTGCTTAAATCCCACTGGCTGGCTGTAAAAGCAGAACGAGGATGGTTTTAACAGCTAAAAGTCAAATTCAGAGGAGTATCTGAATAATTAGTAAACTGACAGTGTCTTACCAAGACCTCTGTGAAAGATGGCCAGTGTACCGTCAGCCAGAGCCACCAAAACACGGCCTTTCACATGTCTGTGTAGAGAAATAATGGAAAAGATCACTAGAACTCATGTTTGCTGCAGAGTTTTCTTTTGATTTCAACTGAATATTGATATTGAATAAAAACACAGCAACTTTAACAAGTTACTTTATCATCTGGCTGTATAAACTGAAATCCCACATGAGTAAGGTCATGTCAAAGATTAAAATTATAGTGAAATTAATGGTAGAAATCAAACGTTGATGCTTGTATTCTCATAATTAGATTTTGAGACATTAGCCTGGATTTCACAGAGAGGGTCACATATTAAAAGTTACACTGTATTCTTGAGTTTCAACTCACACAATGTTCAAGATGGAATCCTTCAGCTTGACCGCATGAAGACACTTCCTCCATCGAGCGACAGATGAGTGCACGTATAAACTACATGAAGACATTTGCAAATGAGAAAAGTTAAACTCTCAGATTACAAAACACTGATGCTATGATAGAGTGCACTTTTAACATTTGAGCTGTGCAGTCGCAAAACCGTAGATCTTGGTCAAAGTACACTACATTTCATTCGGCACATGTTGATTGTTCAGCTGACTTCAGTAATCTGGATTCTGGTTTAATGATTCATTCATTTCCAAGCATCCAAAAAAGCATGTCTTATTAATTACATTTATAAAACCACCTATTTTAATATATATATATATATATAGCGCCTTATGATATCTGTTTTAATGCTCATTCCCAAATTGTGTTGTCTTCTGATTTTTTTTTCTAGATTCTGTGTTTTATGATTTAACAGATTTAATACAAAACAGTGAAATTATAAATCTTAAATTCATAAAAATGTAAATCAACTGAAAGTAAAACAATTGGTTTACAGCTGGACATTGGATTTATGTATGTATTTATTATTTACTTATTGTCAAATAAAATTCTGACATTTTTGGGGTAAAATAAACAGTTTTTTATGAATTTAAATGCGAATGAGAAAATGTCTTTATTGGGTAAGGTTCTTAAAAAAACATTTTAATGAATAGTTTAATTATTATTATTGTTAAAGTTGAGAAGTAATTTTACTGTTAAAAAACCAAAGTGATATAATATTTCCGTAAATTTCTTCAAGTTTTAATCGAGCTTTTAAGTTGGCAGTTTGTAGAGAAGACCTTTCAGTTTCTGTGTGTATTTGACAATACTAATTTGACAGAATTAAATTCTTCAAATTCATATTTAAATGAAGTCAGAGACTAGTTTATATCGCAATTTGAATTTGATTAATTGTGCCGCTCTACATTTTTAATTTGCCGGATTCAGTGACATTCTGAATTTTACAGTAAATTCCATTTTTATGAGAGAATTCCACAATTCTATCATAGTTTTCTGCATCATGGAAATCATAGGGCCCTATTTGACCACAAATTTCAAATAGAAAATAATACTCCAGGAAACACAGGTTGTCAAACTGAGATTGAAAGACAGTGTGGCAAATACATATATATAATAAATAAAAAAAACTATTTCCGTTCATAAATGATGGTGTTTAACAAAGTCTGTTGCCACAAAGGAAACGCACTTTTATGGCACGTGTGGCCAGATGCTGTTTTATTATATTTGTGTATTTGTGTGTGTGCATCTCACCAGCCGTTCTGAGCCCCCAGCCACATGGTGGGCAGCGCGCTGCTCATCCGCTGGATCTCTTCTTTCACCAGATTCATCTTTCCACCTGCTGAGGCCGTATCATCCCTGACCTGATCGGACCCCCTGATAAGGAACCCAACCGAGCATGAGTTCCCATCCACATCTGGATATAAATCAGCAGTGATAAAGATGCTGTGCCCGGCTCACCTCTGGTTATCGTTGCCTGTTGAAGTCCCAGAAGACTCAGTTCCCAGTGGGTCTGTAAACACGTGTTCCGTGTAGATTCCCGGCTGACTGGTGTCCTGTCCCGGGCTCTCCTGCTCCTCTTCTGTGGCCTCCATAGCTTCCTCTGCTGCAGGGAGCCTGTCTTCACTGGGAGCTCGGGAGAGATCTACGACAGAGAGACTTCTGTCACGTTTACTTTAAACCCTATAAAGCCCAGGTATCATATTTGATAAGCAAATTTGTAGAGCCTTAAAGTTATCAACATGATCAAAACTTGTCATCTGACTGACAAGAAAAAGGCCTTTTAGCATCATTCTGAAAGTGTTCATCTTCAGGTTCATGGGTCTTTTTGCTGTGAAAAGCTTTTGAGGATTGTTATTTTGTTCTACTCTCATTCCTTATTGTATTGCATTTCATTATGTATTGCCCCACATTTAAAACTGCAGAACTTTGAACATAAAACTAATTTTATTGAAGATAAATAGTGACAACTGATATTTGCATGCATTTTATACAAGTAGCAGTATTCTGTTATAAAAATCTCATTAATGTATATTACAGAATTTCATCTTACTTTTTGGCCTTGTAAATATTAGCAACTGCACAGATTGCATATACTGAATATGAAATTGAATTTTCTTTCCTACTCAAGTATGAGATTCATATTCTCACTATATTATACTACTTAAGCCAAAGCCTGATGTTTTAAATATTATATATGCAATAAACGGTTCCATTTCATTCCAACTCAATTTTTCGGACTATTATTTCACCTATCAGAAAAGTTAAACTTCTAACTTCAGAGTCTGGACTATTGCTTCTATAAAGAGCTATCAAAATGACATGACCTCACTAATGTTTGACAGTTCTTACCACTTCCTCTGGCTGGACTCTGTTCCGCTGACTGTTCGTTGGCCCCTGTGCTGCCCGTCTGAGATCCTGTGCTGGACTCTTCAACACTGCAGCCCACCGCTGACACGTCACTCAGCGCACCCTCACTGCCCTGAGAACAGCTGCTGGCCAATAAAGCGTCTGGCCCCGCCTCCATGTCCTGAGGAATCTCCTCCCCAGCAGGATAGTCTGTCTCCAAGACTCCTGGAGATCACAATACCACTGCATTACTGGGATCATTTAGACTTAAAGCCATTGTCATTAGCTTCCTAAAAGTGAATTGCATTAATGATGTGAAGTATTTCCATTTGATACCAAGACGCCCAACCCCAATGTGTGACAACAAAGGCAATTGTACATGTATAGATGCCATTGGATTTGCACAAATCAAACATTCACTATACTGCCTTTCAAATGTTGGAAAAATGGCAAGCAACTAAACAAATGCACTTACTTAAAGAAATTCAACTTAATAATTTCCTATTTCAAGTGAAACAAAAATACTGTGTTCTAAGTCTCTCTGGTGTCTCAGTCTAAAGCGCTCTCTAGAGCCATTTATCACAGAATCATTAACAATGATCTACATTGAACATGCTCCAAATTAAATATTAAAACACCGGTTTTAGATCATCTGGTGATTTGTCTTGAAATTTTGAAGAGGGCTTCAGTACAATGTACAGCTGCACAATTCATCTTCTGGGAACACAACATGCACAAGTTTACTTTATTTTCACATTTACATAATGTAATTTTTTCCCATGAGACAAAGTTACAGTATTTCACCAGATATTGAAATAATAAATGTTTATAAACCTGTGGTCAACTAAACATTATTTTAATTTGTACTTTCATTTAGCAGTTTTCTACCATTCTACAATAAATTATTACAATAGTAATATATTTGTTTTAGTTATTAATTTGTCATATATATTATAAAAAGTCATTATTAATCTTTCAGTTATTGATTAGTGTCCAAATAAATTGTGAATGTAACAAGACTGAGACGGCATCACAAAAAAAAACATTTGAGCCATATTTCAACATACAAAGTCAACGCAAAGATACTTTTTACTCCTTTAAGTTCAGACACTAGATTGGTTTGAGTTGGTTCCTGTAAAGATTAAAAACCGAGTAACTCTTTCTATTGAAATCAAAGCGTGGTTTCTGTTCTTTTTGCCTGGGTGTCAGCAGCATCAATATAAAGATATTTTCATGAAATGTTTATCATAACGCAGCTCAAATCACCACAATCAGAATATATGACAAAATAATCCCAATATAATTGCTTGGCCAAATCACACACTTCTAAAGACATCAATAATCTGTAATAACTGCGTTTTGTATTAGATCATCGAGATGTAATGATAAACTATTTATGCCCATGACTGAAAGAAACATGACAGAGAGGAAGTGAGAGAGAGATTACTGTACATTTCTGACCTGGTACGCTGGCGATGCACAGCACACATGAGTTACAGACGTAGAAGCTGTCCAGCAGGTCGTCGGGCCGTGTCACATCCATGATCATCACCTTTGTGGAGGAGTGTGTGCTCGTACAGATCCAAACACGACTGGACATCTCCACGTGCACCGTCTGCTCCCGCTCCTGCTCCGGTCAACACACACACAATATCACTGCATGAACAACCAACACCAATGTGTTTAGAGGTATGCTGCGCGTCTGATCCATCACAATGACTCTCTCAAGAGAATCCAAGCCTGAATACCTAGTTTAAACAACCACTTTTGTAGCTTTTTGTTTTGTGAAAGTCCCCTGACAACGCAAGATTTCTCACATCAAAACCAGTCTTTATGTAGTTTTTATGACACACACTCTCTCATTTATAGGTCTGTGCCTCTCTGTATGTATATGGCTTCTATATGTAAATGAAATGTGGTATGATTGCCTAGTTTCTTCGCATTTCAAATAAGTTACAAGGTTTTAAATACTGAACAGGGTATGTAAATGTGGGGATCATATTTTAATGAGCTCGTAATATTGTGTTTAAATATGTTTACTTTCTACATCAACGCTTTTACTTCAAACAAGTCGTGTTTTTTACAATAGGAGTATGGAAACTGGTTTACCTTAGGTTCCTGCTCCAGCTGATCTAGGCCGCTCTGGGAGCCTTTGCTCTGTTTGGAGGCGTCGGTACTCCACCGCAGACTCTTCACCAGAGACGCCAGAGCTTCCCTCACATGAGCGTCCACCTGACAGGTTCACTCCAGCGGCACACAGGAGCTGCGCAGGGGACATCAGGACAAATATTAGAGGCTGACAGTCATATCGACTCAATAGTTTTCTTAAACAGAACTATTGAAGTATGGCAACAAAACAGTTGATTTCAATCTTTCTTCACCTTCATAGAAGCATCTTTCTGCTCCAGAGGCCTGAGACACACAGGAACAGGAAGGTTTATTTTGTTCTCCACATGGCCACCATTAGCAACCTAAAAAGAACAGGATAACAATACAATTAGAGATTATTTTTACTAAAAGTAGAAGATGTGGAATTAATCAAATATATTATTGCAGATCTTAAGTGCAAGATAATAGTACAAATTGAAAAAAAATAATTAAAAGTAACAATATAAAAATAAAACTAATGTAAAATAAATGAAAATGTACGCTGTTTTTCTAAAGGTACTGATTACAGTACATTTATAGATATTGTACAAAAAAGTAGAAAAAGTGGAATTAATAAAATAGAGGGGGAAAAAAAACTTGTTACAGGACAATTAAGAGATATTTTACAAAAATGTAAGTAGAAAATGTGTAAATAATAAACCAATCAATTAAAAGGCATGTGGTTCTTGTTTTGTAGCCTAATTACTTTCTTGGACAATTAGTTTGAGAACAGAGCTCAAGCTGAACATTAAAAAAGATGGTCTGATCAGCTACTGAAGATGCTAGAACAAATACAAACACTAAACCGTAGCACTGTGATTTGCTTAGCTGCCTGCTGTAGTAATAATTATATAGCAATACCGAACCTATAATATTAAATAAAATCATTCGTATTATGTATAATCATATGCATAAGCATTTTGATTTACTTGCCTTCTGAACTTATATATATATATATATATAATTATAATTCTGGATCAAATTGAATAAAATAAACAGTAAAATAAAATAAAAAAACAATTAAATTACATAAAAAAAATACTAAACGTATTTCAAATCAAAATATTGCATTGCCTTGCATTTTCCAGGGAGACTCCAGCCATGCGCTGTAACCCTGCCGTCCTCCTTCTGCACGTGTGCTTTCACATGCTCGTATTGAGCGCGCTTCTGCTCCCGGCGGGACAGAGAACCACTCGAGTCCACCCTGATGACAAGTCAAGAAAAAAGTGAAGAGGGGACGCATGATGAAGTATGCATTATTAACTGACACTTTAGTGATCTGTGTGACGCCAGACAAGAACTTCTTCAGATTCTGGATTTACATGGATTTCAACTGCTGGGTCTTGATACCAAAACACTGAACGCTAAATCATATTATAAAATGCAACTATTTATATAATACTTGACATAAATACATGCATTTCATCTAAATATTAATCCCTTTCTGATTTTAAGGACATTTTGGTTTCACTACATCTTTGTTGCTGTATTGGTTTGCCAATAATCCACATACAAATGTTTTTTTATTTTACTTAAAAACTGAATATGTTTGACAAGGTTGAAAAGAAGAGTTACTCTTCTTTGAGGAAGTCGAACGCTTTGGACTTTTCTCTTGGGAACTGGGAGAAGGTGTTGCTCTTTTTCATGATGCTGGGTGGGTTGTACTTGACGTTGGATGGTAAACCTCTCGCTGTGTTGCTGGACGTCGAGGAACTGAACAGGCGACTGAAACTAAAACAGGACATAGACGGGTGTGAAGACCCCGAGCTCACATTTGTGATCTGTGTGACTAGCAGTTGAGACGAGGTCTTACAATTGCCTGATGCTTGACCTCTTCTTCTCTGCAACTTCAGAGTTTTCCCTCGAAGCTCTGTGGGAAAAACAAGACATCACTGTAGGAGAGTCTCAGTACAGTCTCCATGTGGCGGCGTGGGGTTTTGTTCAAGAGACAGAAAAACTGGCCCACTTTCTTGGACAATTAGTTTGAGAACAGAGCTCAAGAACATGGTCTGGTCAGACACAGATGAAATGAAACAAACAGTAACGTTGCTATTAAAAATGGGATTTGCTTGGCTGCTGCACTAACAATTATATTGTAATTCTGGACCTATTAATAATAAAATAAAATAAACATCTGAAATTAAAAAAGGTTAGAAAAGAGCTTCTGTTTTCTATTTTGGACTGTAGAGCAAATGAGAGCTATTCTTTCTTTACAGTAGAGTGTTTCAGTGAAATGTTTACCGGATCATTTCCGTCCACCTGACGGCCTCCTGCAGCTCCATCAGTCTCTCCTTGTACTGGTTTCGCTCCATCAGAACTCGAGCCATCTCCACCCGCGTGAACCTCCTCCTCTGAGCTGTGGGCACATCGCTCTACGGACACCCAACCACACGGAGTTACTTACTGTGCACCATTTCGGCATAATTATTTTAACATGTCTTAGTCAACAATTTTCTTTTTATGAAATAACGTAATACAGTGAACTAGAAAATACATTTGTATTGGAGAGGGCAACATTTAAGAGCATTGCACACCAAGTCCGAAATTTTTGCATGCGTTTCTCCGTTTTCGTTATCCTTTCCTATTAAATGCATGCTACAGATGCGACAACGCAGAAAATCGAAGCTGATCTGTATTTCTTTATGACGGATGAAAGTTTGGGAGGCAGTGTGTAAACGTGATTGACACGACGTGAGGTCGTATTAATTTCTTAATGACTCCGTGTGCAATGGTCTTTACTGTTGCAAACAGCGTCACACAAAGCAATCACATGGCTTCAGAAGACCGGTTTAAACGTTTTTGAAAGAAGTCCCCAAAAGTCCCCTTTTCAATTGTAATATTTTTTCAAATGTAATTTATTCCCGCGATCAAAGCTGTATTTACAGCATCATTACTCAAATCTTCAGCGTCGCATGATCCTTCAGAAATCACTCTAATATGCTGCTCATGAATCATTTCTTATTATTATAAATCCTGAAAACAGTTGTGCTGCTTAAACTTTTTGTGAAAAATCATGATTTTGTTTTTTCAGGATCATCTTTGATGAATGGAAAGTTTAAAAGAACAGCATTTATTTGAACAAAAATGTCTTTTGTAACAATATTAATGAAAGCACTTTCATTCTGATCAATTAAATGCATCCTTGCGGTATATAAAATTATGAATTTGATATATTATTAATCTCACTGACTCTTATATTTATTGTGAAACTCAAATATTAATACTTACCTCATCTTCATCTTTATTTTCGTTCTGTTTGGCCACCTCTGCCTCTGCTTTCACTCTGTGTTATGAAATATTCGTATGAGTCCCTCATTTTCAGTGCAATTGTGCAATCTCATTTAATTACACAGTCCAAATAGCAATAGCCTCTCGTGAAAAAGATGCACATTAATGTGATAAACCACCTGTGGCTACTAACCTAAATACATCATGTTTGATTTATTTCGAAATTCGGCTACTACCGCATGATAACTAGACCCTGAACAACTGCATATGAATGCATCCCTCAGGCGTTTTTGTATTATTAGGTCGAAACAATGACTCGCTTTTTGAGTTCCTCCTCCAGCTCCTTGTTTTTGTCCTCTAGTTTGGCTTTGGCCTGCAAAACCGCATCCAGCTCCCCCTGAAGAACCTCTTTCTCGCAGGAGAGCTCGTCCACATGAGCGATCAGATCGTTCTTCACCACGTTCAATGCATTTCTGTGCACACAAACAATGCGCTGTCAACAACAAAGCAGCATAAAACAGTACATAAACTGTAAAGAGTTACAATATTACTCACTTTGTCTCAAGCAACTGCACATTTTCCTGAATGAGATTCTCCACCTCACGACCCATGCCTGCAAAATACATCACAAAAAGCTCTAATAACAGTACAGCCGAGGCAAACTGATGAGGACAAAAGCAATAATGTGATAAAAACACTATTTAAAGATTCAAAACGTTGGAGATGGGTTGTATGTGCTCTGTGTTTTCAGGTTAGACAGGTATGAATGGTCTTACCGGACAGACTCGGGTGTGAAAGCGCATGCACTGCGGCGGGTGTTCGACAGAGAGACAGACACATGGAGAGTGAAACAGGAATGGACAGCTGTGAGGTGAGAGTTAACAGGTCACAGAAAAACCAAGAGATGCTGGAAAGAGTGGAGAGACCACTGACAGATCAGCACGACTATTCTTCAACCACATTCAGATTAGATGGAACTAGACCCACAGAATCTGTGCCAAGCTCACGTAATAGTATGACCTACAAGATAGCAAGTAACATTGAGTGTAGTAGAGGAAACCAGGCATCAATTTGTGAAAAAAATTACATAAAAAGTGTCATTTTTAAATGAAGTAATTCTGGGGATTAAAAACAATTTGAGCTATTAAAATGACTTTGAGGACACTAAATATTACTGTTATATAATATTATTTACTACTACTATTATTATATACTGCTATACTATTAAATGTTGTTCTTTTGAACTTTTTATTCAACAAGGAATCCTGAAAAATGTATTGCAATTTTTTCTTGCAATACTGAGTTGATATCTCACAATTCTGATTTTTTTCTTGCAATACTGAGTTGATATCTCACAATTCAGATTTTTTTCTCGCAATTCTGAGTTGATATCTCACAATTCTGATTTTTTTTTCTCCCAATTCTGAGTTTAAATCTCACAATTCTGATTTTTTTTCTCGCAATTCGGAGTTTAAATCTCACAATTCTGATTTTTTTCTTGCAATACTGAGTTGATATCTCACAATTCTGATTTGTTTCTCGCAATTTTGAGTTGATATCTCACAATTCTGATTTTTCTCTCGCAATTATGAGTTGATATCTCACAATTCTGATTTGTTTCTCGCAATTTTGAGTTGATATCTCACAATTCTGATTTTTTTCTTGCAATACTGAGTTGATATCTCACAATTCAGATTTTTTTCTCGCAATTCTGAGTTTAAATCTCACAATTTAGATTTTTTTTTTCTCGCAATTCTGAGTTTAAATCTCACAATTCTGATTTTTTTTTGCTCCCAATTCTGAGTTTATATCTTACAATTCTGATTTTTTTTCTCGCAATTCTGAGTTTATATCTCACAATTTTGATTTTTTTTTCTCCCAATTATGAGTTTATATCTCACAATTCTGATTTTTCTCTCCCAATTATGAGTTTATATCTCACAAATCTGATTTTAGTTTTCTCCCAATTATGAGTTTATATCTCACAAATCTGATTTTAGTTTTCTCCCAATTCTGAGTTTATATCACACAATTCTGATTTTATTTCTCGCAATTCTGAGTTTATATCTCACAATTCTGATTTTTTTTTTGCAATTCTGAGTTTATATCTTACAATTCTGATTTTTTTTCTCGCAATTCTGAGTTTAAATCTCACAATTCTGATTTTTTTCTCGCAATTCTGAGTTGATATCTCACAATTCTGATTTTTTTTTCTCCCAATTATGAGTTTATATCACACAAATCTGATTTTAGTTTTCTCCCAATTATGAGTTTATTTCTCACAATTCTGATGTTATTTCTCGCAATTCTGAGTTGATATCTCACAATTCTGATTTTTTTTCTCACAATTCTGAGTTTATATCTCACAATTATGACTTTTGGCTCAGGATTGAGAGTTATAAACTTGCAATTGCGAGTTATAAAGTCCAGTTCTGAGGGGGCGGGGATATATGTTCTCAGAACTGCGAGTTTATATCTCACATTTCTGACTTAGTAACTCAAAATTGCGTATTATAAAGTTATTTAAAAAAACACAATTGTGAGATATCATAATCTCATAATCAGTGCAGAAAATGTGAAAATGTCAGCAGATTCTGTGCGGCCTTGAGTCTAACACTAATCACCCCATTCTGTTCTACATCATGCTACAGTAGGTGAAGATGTTTATATCATGTTGCTGCACTGTTTGCTACTGTATGATTCAGTTAAAGGGGAAAGTATGGAAAAGTATGAGGAACGGATGAAAGATTTAGATACAAAAATGATGCTAATTGAAACATGCAAAAATTCTCTGACAGAAAGAAGCAAGGATGTCTTACACACCGGAGTACTCCACTGCGGTTAGAGGGAAGAACAGGACAACAGGGCATGGAGAGAGAAATCTGGGTCAGTTCAACATGCAAAACAGAGCATCATGGGACTGTGCCACCATCACAGAGCTCATCTCATTATGAGGGTAAATTACACATATTTAAAGCACTTGTTCACCTAAAAACGAAAACTTGCTGAAAATGTGCTCACCCTCAGAACATCCAAGATATAGATGAGTTTGTTTTTTCTTCAGACCAGGTTTGGAGAAATTTACTGTAGCATTACATCACTTGCTCACCAATGGGTCCTCTGCAGTGAATGGGTGCCGTCAGAATCAGAGCCCAAACAGATGAAAAAAACATCACAAGTAATCCACATGACTCCAGTCCCTCAGTTAACATCTCACGAAGGTAAAAGCTGTGTGTGTGTGTGTGTGTGTGTGTGTGTGTGTGTGTGTAAGAAACAAATCCATAATTAATACATTTTAAATGTAAACCATTGCTTTAATGATTTATGATTAAAGATCAAAATCCACAGACATATTAGTTATGAACTGTTTTTGCTGGTAAACGGTGCTTGATCTGTGCATATTTCTCTCCCGATTCAGACGGGATGATTTTTTCACTGGAGAAAGAAATCCTAATGATGGAGGACTCTATCCGCAAGTAACAGTTTGAAGTGAGAAACGTCTTAATGATGAATTTGTTTCTTACAATCATATAACTTTTCACTTCACCAGACATTCACTGATAGACTGGAGTCATGTGGATTATTGTGATGTTTTTATCAGCTGTTTGGACTGATTCTGACGGCATCCATTCACTGCAGAGGGTCCATTGCTGAGCAAGTGAAGTATGCAACATTTCTCCAAATCTGTTCTGATGAAGAAACTAACTCATCTACATCTTGGATGTCCCGAGGATGAGTAAATTCTCAGCAGAATGATCTGTTCCTTTGATGTTAATAAAAACCAAGCTCAAGTAAAAACTGTTTTAAGTTGTGTAATGTTTTCCCTTTGTAACATCTGAAAATGAACAGCAACAAACGTACCCAACAGATCTGCTCCTTCATCCACATCTCCAATCAAACCTGTGCCTGCTGACGACACTTCTTCAAAGAGAGACTCTGTATTTCGGTCGAACGCCATGTTCTCAATCCCTCGGGTCGGGGTGCTTCAACACATCAGCAATGAGCATGTTACATTATTCAATTATAGGCCAGCACTAGATTTAGCATATGACACTTTAATATGAGAGGGTAAAACTGCAGTTACTCAGTTTAGAGAATCCTATTAAACCTAAACAGTATTTCTGGGCATCATAGACACATTCAAATGTTTTAGACACTGTTTGATTGATGGCTCATTGATTACCTTGAACCTTTATATCCGAGGTTCATGTCTAGCTCTGGTGTGGACTCAATAATGGCCTGAACATCTGACTTCTCCTCATTATCAGCCAGACCTGAATAATTCAAATGGACAACTGCATATTTATCATCATTTGAAATGTGATCTGCAATACTTTGTTTGAACTTTCTACTTATCAAAGAATCCCCCAAAAAAGTAGGCCTATCACAGTTAACACAAACATATTAAGCAGTACAAGTGTTTTCAAATTTGATCAAAATAAATGTTTCTTGAGCAGCAAAACAGCATAATTTATGAAGGATCATATGACAGTAATGATGCTGAAAATACAGCTTTACATCACAATAATAAATTACATATTAACATATATTTAAATAGAATACTTTGAATTGTAAAATCATTTCAAAATATTGCTTTTTACTGTATTTTTTAATCAAATAAATATCGCCTCACTGAGCATAAGAACAATCTTCCCGACCCTAAACGTCTGAATGGTAGTGTATAGCACTAAATGAGTAACACTGTGCAATTCTAGAGTCATCTACAGCTGAAACGCTTTCCATGCACAGTAAAAGAGTGTCTAACCCGCAGAGACGCTCCTGGTCCCTGGAACAGCCTGAACCTCGGTGTTCCTCCAGAATCCCTCTCCATCCTCTCTGTGCGAGTCCAGGGCCAGATCCGAGGCCGTGGTGGACATGGGAGTGACACCTCCCTGGCTGAGGTCAGACAGCTCATCCTGAAATCAGTCAACACACAATGCTCATTACCTGAAAGTCAGAGGTCACAGCTCAGGGACAGAGGAGAGAAAGCAACATGAAAACACAGAGGGGTCGGGATATACCCTGAACATTTGACAAACTGAGGTGAGGCCACACAAACACACACAACTAAATATATAGGGGATGCCATTGCTCTAGACAATTTTCAAATAATTACAAGCGTCAAATAATAACTAGACAAATCGGTGTCAGTTCAGGCTAAAGGTATTAAAATATAAGACTCCAAACACAAAAAGGGCAAACACTTGACATCTCATTGATGCAACTGTACGAAAGCTTACATGATACAAAAATAACAGCGATTAGAACACCAAACAACTGAGATCGACCGATACAGGTTGTTTGTTTCTTCAAGTGTCTGATAACTAAGATGCAGAAATATTGTAAATATCACAATATTGCTAAATATACTTTAAAGTTAACATTTCAGATTTTTGACATTAATAAAAAAAGGGTTTATTTACTTTTTTTAATACAACTATGCATGTTATGCAATTATATTAATGCAAAGTTGCTTTGTAACTTTGCTGTCCGATTATGAAGATACACATTTAAAAAAAAAAAATATGTTTACAATTTTATCCAAACAATATATTAAGTAGAGTGATTTATAGGCGTACCATACTGGTACTTAAGTACTGATAACACAAAAGGGGAAAATAAAATCATCCAAACCAATTATCGGTCAATCTCTACAAAATCACTACTACAAAAACACACTGCAACACATCGAGATTTACACACCACACACGAATAACAAAGCAAATATCATTTATGCTGACGAAATAGGTTACACACACTGCTGTAAATGTAACACAGTTGAAATGAATGCAGTAATTTATAGAAAAGAAGAAAAACTATGTTAAAGTGAAGTGTTGGGGTTATTTATACTGTAGAAAACCTACAGTACATTAACCTACTAAAACTGAAAACATGTGTTATGTGTTATGTACCCGCACACTTTATCCAAAATATTGTAAAACTAACATTATTTTTCCACTATACAAAAAGCAAGCTACTTTTATTAGAAGTGTAGAAATAATGTAACAGTTCTTTTGAAGGGGTCATGAACTTTTGACACATAAGAGGTCATTGTGCTGTAAGCTTCAGAACTCAAATGCCCTCATTAGTCTAAAAACAGCTTATATTGAAGCCAGTCTGCCAAAATGACAATGTTCTGCTTTATGATGTAATAGTGTGGATAAGCACCGCCTCCACAGAAGATGATAAATGCCTGCTTCTACATCACTGCCTGTTTAGCCCCTCCCACCAATTCTACATCACTGCCTGTTTAGCCCCGCCCACAAATTCTACATCACTGCCTGTTTAGCCCCGCCCACAAATGCTACATCACTGCCTGTTTAGCCCCGCCCACCAATTCTACATCACTGCCTGTTTAGCCCCGCCCACCAATTCTACATCACTGCCTGTTAAGCCCCACCCACCAATTATACATCACTGCCTGTTTAGCCCCGCCCACAAATTCTACATCACTGCCTGTTCAGCCCCTCCCACCAATTCTACATCACTGCCTGTTTAGCCCCTCCCACCAATTCTACATCACTGCCTGTTTAGCCCCGCCCACCGATGTATAACAAGAGAGGCGAACGCAGGTCTACGCAGAAAACAAACTGTAGTTGAGGAACTTTATTTTCAAGGACGTTCCAGGCCGCGTCAGTAACAACCTGGTCCTTTGTTTATTTTATCGCGGATTCGTTCAAAAACAAGGCACAATTCGATGTGGGATTTTCAGAAAGATTGAAACTAACAGACGATGATGTGCCGACTATACTGGATCTGATGTCGCAACACACAAGAGTAACTGTTATCATTACGTGATCACAATTGCTTTGTCTGTTATCTTTTGATGTGTACTGAGTATTTACACATTTTTAAACTAAATCACAAACATGCACAACTATCAGCCAATCATAGCAGTGGGCGTTTACTACCGAGTCTACAATCCTCCACGCCTATTCAAACCAACACATTCTCACTTCCAACTCGTCACATACTAAAGCTTGGTCAGGACCACTTGGCATGACTTTTTGACACTCAAGGTACCCTTTAACGTCTTTTTTCGACGTGCAGGTCATCAAACCCTTGGCGTCAATATGCCGACGCGAAAGGTACTGGGAATTTTATTGTCATGATTAAATTATATACTGGGTAATAATATTGCCATTATAGCATATATGTTGGGGTGTAATTTTTCAATGTAAACATTTTTCAGTCACAACAGTTTTATTTAAATTACACTAATTACACATTTATGAGCCCATAACCCAACCCCTGCCCCTACCACTTGTCAATAAAACACAAGATATAACAGGCAGATACAACTACAGTCATAATCTATTCAAAAAGTATTAATATTCCAAGTCTTTGAGGCAAAACGATTGATTTGTGAGAGGAGTAGACGTGATCGCCGTCTCCATCTGCTGTAAAGACTTCCTGTGTGCTGCAGTCTGTGCCGCCAGAAGAAGCCTTACATCAGCCTTGGTTGTGAAATGCTATTGGCTCTTGTGTGTCTCGTGACCGATTGCTTCATGCTACAGGAGTATCTTTTTGAATGAGATGTGAGCGTTAACAGAGCGGGATAATTTTCAGTGATTGAAACCTTGTGTTTTACTCTCTTCTTCGCATAAAGACTTTGTATGGCTTCAGAAGACTTGGAATGCAACGACTTGTTTAAAATGCTTTTATGCTGCTTCTTTCTGGTCAGTTTTTGTAATAAATACCTGTAATTAGACTTTATTTGCCTGTTACGTGTTTTGTATTGTTCAGAACTGGGTAGGTTTAGGGTAACGTTAGGTGTGGGGTCAGGTGCTCCAATGAAATTATAAATTTATATAAAACGATTTAATTTTTTTACAAATGCATGCAAACCAATAAACTAAGACCAACAACTGAAACCAACGGAGGACCCTGCAAGTCGAAAAATGACTAAATAGGTACCTTGAGCATCAGAGAGACTTCAATATGTAACGAGTTGGGAGTGAAAAGAACGTTTTGTCAAAAACAGTACAGAAAATGGTCTATTACTTCCAAATCATGATGATTTTGATGTAAAAATATTGATAACATGAGTAGACCTCAGAGAACAGCACAAAATAATTTTAAAAAGGCAGTTAATGACCCCTTTAAAAGTAACATTCCCCAACACTGGTTAAAACCAATTTATAACGACAGTAAGTGTTACAAATAAAAGACATGATAAGGTCAGCTACTATTTTGACAGCGCAATGTTAGAAATGTGCAAATGAAGAATGAAATCTGAGACAGCATGACATGCGGTAAAAGCTAAATTAACTCCATGCATTAGCTGTATGCAACTATATCTGAGATAAATAAAAATATTTGTGCGTTGCTCCAAGTTAACATGCTCTTTTTTTATTTAGCATTTATTACTAATGAGGACTTTCTACATCTATGTAGTTGCATGCAGCTAAGACACCAAACCACGTTCTGTGAATAAACTTTCTGATTATTAGAGGACAACAGTGATTTGCACTACACACTGTCCGCCGGCACACAGCCTTGCTACCTTGCAGTCGTTTGCCAGCGAGTCCCAAGCTTCCAGAACATCCTTACCATCCCTTTTCTTTGGAGTGTCCTCCGCCTCCAACTGCTTGGACAAGAAAATTGGGACGTGGCATCTTACATTGGTTTGAAACACAATAGCGCTCTCATGTGTTTGTGCTGTGATCTAGCATTGGTGGGTGGGAAAACACAACTCTAATATAACATTATTGTGCATGAGAACATTTAAAGCATGTTGCCATGTTTCTTGCAGGTGAACGTGGATGTCGCAGCATCAAACCAGTTCACGTAAAGAAAAATGGCTGTAACGTTAATGGAATGAATCGTCTGTATAATGGACTCTTTTCACATGATGCACTGCCGCGGTTATTAACATTGTGAAGTTTTCATATTTTAAAAATGTAAAGTTTGTTTATAACATTATACTTTGTTACATTGGCAGTTAATCCTGCTGCGTTTCTAATACAATGGCTGAGGAACTTCCTACCAATGTAATCAATGTCTATTTTTCTTCCTCTTTTGGAAAGTCATAGAATCAATATTATTGGATTTTTTATTTTACTATTGGAGCAAATGGGAGCACAAAAATGATGTTTGTTGTAGTTTCTTCACCACTATACAAGAACTTCCCGTTCTATAGGGGTGTACAATATTTATCATCTGCGATAATATCGTAATTGTTCTTTTAATGATATGAATATTGTCACTCACTTTACAAAAAATAAACAAATCATGTCTTGAAGCCTATATACATGATGAAGACTAATAAATGCAGTTAAAAAGCCCCAATAATTAAGTTATGAAAGTATCCCTGTATGGGTTTGTTTTTGTATTTATATCGGTAAGTAATATCACACAAGCAACAGTGCCGTTTTCCTAAATATAAGCGCATGAGTGTGATCGCAAATGTGATATTAACTTTACATTAAACAGCTAAAAAAAACAATACGTTAATATTCAGTGAGTTAGATTTTAGACAATGTTGCCTGTTTTTTTCCAGTTTCACCAACATTTATGCATCTCAGAGCAACACTGCTGCGTTTTATTCCTGAACGAATCGGTTTCTGAACAGATCATTAGAATCCATGATTCAATAACTCATACGTAATAACCCAGTCACTTGCTTCATTTCTAAAAATGATTCAGCCCTTTTGAAGGAATCATTTGAATGAATGATTCAATGAATCACTCATTGGACTTACTGCCACCTTCTGGAGGTTTTAGTGTCATATTTATCCATGAAAGGCCTAAAGTAGCCAAGATCCCAGCACAAATCACCCTCAGAAATACATAGTTTAGTTATTCAAAGCATCCCTCTATAAAGAAAGATATCATTTTCTGTCAGTATCGCACACCCCTAGTTCTGAGAACCCTGCAAATGTGAAAAGGGTCCATTTGATGTTCTTAAATTGAACAACTGCAAAATATTTTCAGAAGTACTGAATATTACACTCGATATAGTTATATATCATCATATATGTTAAAGCTGCAGTCCGTAACATTTTTTGGTTAAACATTTTCCAAAAGCAATATTTGAGCAAGTACATAACCAGCCAGTGTTCAGCTTTACTTTAGCCCGATTCATAACGGTTAGCTTATAATAATGTTTTCTCATTTGAGTGGTACGCGTAGGGATTTCGAACATGACGCAGCACTATTACGTCACGTCTGTAAACATGAAGAAGTTGTCCCGGCTAGTAGGTTATCATTTATAGCCTTTTCTCACAGCAGCTAGAATAATTAAATATATAATTTTGATTGTGGACTGTAATCCTGAAAGCATTATGGGTTTATGAAATACATGTGACTTCAAATATATTCCAGTTTTAATTGACTACAGATAGTCTACGAGGGATTACACAAGTTATGTAGTTCAAAGAGAACCAGTTCAAAAGGAAGAATAATTTACTTTTTGGATTAAAAGCATCTCTTTATGCTTCTTTCATATCATCCGTCTATTATATCAGTTATTGTCTTCTAATGGCCCAGTGTAAATTCCCTCGAAACCCTTATATGATGATCTTGGGATGTTCCTGTACCTTGAGGCTGGTGTTAGAGCGCTGATGACTGAGGTTATTGAATCTCCAGCCCTCCGTCCCAGGAGTCTCGGCTCTGCCCTGGATGTCAGGCGTCAGTGAAGAGCCACCGCCGGACATGGGGAAGATTCCCAGAGACTGGGGTCGCTCTTTCCTGTGTAATGTGAACAAGATCAAAAATCATCATGCATTTATTTAAATGTGAAATGCAATCAATCTTTGTTCTGATGTAATTTAATGTTATATATTGTTTCTTTTAAGCAGCACAGATACTAGGATCGTGTTCATCTTACCGAACTCGGCCAAGTGTTGCTGTGTCAGAGGTCTCTCCTCCCGTCTGCTGCGTCCGGATCCGTTCCACATGTTCCATGTAGTTGTGGATCATCTGAAGAACAAATTAACAAAGAGTAGGCAAATTAATTGGCCTTAAAGAGCTGGTAGTCTGCTCACCAAGGCTGCATTTAATTAATCAAATAAGCATTTTATTAAAATAACTTCTATTTTCATGTATTGTCATGTACAATTTGTATTTAAATTCACTCTTTGATTAATGTATATTTTGGTCCCAAAACTGCAGTGACTCTCTTACCTCTGTGTGCCGCAGGTGAAGGGAATTAAACTCACGCTTCAGTTCAGCCTCTCGCTCCTCTAATCGACTTACTGAGAAAGGAGGAGTAAAAAAATATTAAAGAAACTGGGAATGATTAACTTGTTCAACAGTGTAATTTGCAAAGATTGTAGTATTGTGGTTCAGTCCAAAAATAAGTCTATTTAAATGTCTATATCAACTGCTTTTAACAACTTTGAAAGGCAATATTTTGGCATCTTTTTGCATGCAAATTCATGCAATGTCTGCGATGTCTTGTAAACACAAGGTACAAGCTTGGAACAAGGGCCTTGAAATAAATGAGGACAGAGAAACGAGGCTAATTATCACTTCCATCGTCGTAGCAGGTTAGAAAACTCCCAAATGACCAATGACGGCCCGCAGTTCACTGTACAGCACTCAAAAACCACGCGAGCCAGCCTGCCACTTAGAATTGGCTTGATTTTAAGCTAGTTTGAGTGAGCAAAGCTGATGCTTTCAGTGAGGCCTTTAAAAATACTTGCAGTTCTGTAGAGAGAATATCCACAGAGGATATTAAACAGGCTTTATTTAAGAGGTGACACAAAGACATAATCCACTTTTAGCTTCCAGGTTTAAATCTAATCCTGCAGCAGATCTGCCCAAACCCAAAGCATCCCACAATCAGACCGGCTAATTCACTTTCTACACACTTCATTGCAGCACAGTGATTTCTAGTAGAACTGATACCCATTTCAAATCTCAGAAAAGGGTTTGCTGGAAATGCACTATTAATTCATTCATTAGTGCCAGATTAAAACAGCAGACATCCATAATTAGCATGTTTTGGTGCTTGACTAATATCATTACCACCCACGGGCTCCAGCACACACACTCAGTCTGAACTGACCCTGGTTTAGATATTTTTTACGGATGTTTTCGAGCGACAGAACATGAGTAATGTTATTTCAGGGCCACAGAAAACATTGCATTTAATAAGACTGAAGAGATTATTCACGTGAATGCAAAACTAAAGAAAACTCCCTCACTCAAAGCCAGACTTCTAGAGCTGTACATATTTGCTCTGACAACAAATCAAATTCTGTTTTCAATTATTTTGGAAAAGAAACAAAGCATCACTAAATATGGTCACAATTTTCATTTGGTTATTCTAATGCGATTCATAATTATATTCTAAAATATGTAGAGAAGAGTTTCTGTGTGCATTTAAACAGCATTACATCACTTGCTCACCACTGGATCTTCAGCAGTGAATGGGTGCCGTCAGAATGAGAGTCCAAACAGTTTATAAAAACATCACAATAATCCACACAACTCCAGTGCATGTAAACGGAGATCGATCTGTGCATACTTCTCTCCCAATTCAAGCAAGACTTTTCATTATGGTATTTTAGCAATGGATTTTTTTAAGTTTTAATGATACATTTGTTTATTACAAAAAGCAGCACCTTAATTGATGGACTGGAGTGGTGAGGATTACTTGTGGATTAATGTGATGTTTTTATCAGCTGTTTAGACTCTGATTCTGACGGCACCCATTCACTACAGAGGATCCACTGGTGAGCAAGTTAGGAAAAGCAACATTTCTCCAAATCTATTCCTTTAAATTAATAAACAAATGTATATGGAGAAACGAATGGAATATGGACAAAAACCCATACAGCAGGTTTTACATTCATTTACATTTATGCTTTTATCAGACGCTTTTATCCAAAGCGACTTACAGTGCATTCAGGTTATACATTTTTTCATCAGTATGTGTGTTCCCTGGGAATTGAACCCACAACCTTTTGCCGCTGCTAACGCAATACTCTACCACTGAGCCACAGGAACACATTCATATCCATGTCAGAAGCGAATTAACCTGATCTCTAAATTAATCTGTTGAATGCTGACGCATATGAACAGCAAGCAACCCTTGAAAATCATATTGGTGTAAGATAAGTAGCACCCAACTACTTCACTTTAATAGAAACATTTGCACAATAATGATTCCCAGACATGAAGTATTAAACAGCTATATGTTGATGCCAAAGCACGTGTCAAATCTTTTCTGTGCAAACGGGCCACTCTCCATTCTCAGTGATCCATTAAGGGTCAAGCAGGTTGGTTTGAGAAAAGAGAGAGCAGATTCAATTACAGGATAGTACTCTAACATGACCCTCGTGTGAAGAGCACTAAATCAATACTTCACACAACAGCTAAAGTATACAGGACTATGGCTATTGTATACTAAAACAGAAGGACTTGAAGAGCAGATGCATGGACACATAACACGTAGACGATATATAAGAAGGTTTAAAAGACTGTCCGATCGTGGAAGTGTCAGATTGAATGAGAAGAGGGAATAAAGCAGGTGATTCTTACTCTGGTCAGCATAGTTCTTGATCTTCAGCTCCAGTTGACGGGAATGTGATGAAAGGCTTTCCAGACGGTTCTGCAAATCCTTCTTCTCTTGCTCTTGGGAGTCTTCCAATTCAATGAACTTCTGCTCACAGAAAACAAAACAAATTAAATATTGCATAATACATTTATTTTTTAAATAACCAACAGGCCTTACAGGATTTAGTTATGTTACATCATGATATCAACGGTGAGCGATATTTGTCATTTAAAGGAAGGGGACATTTTCAGTCTTGTGCATCTTCAAGGACGAGTCATCAATATTTCTGGTCTTTCTCATGCGTGTTTATCTGCTTTAGCTAGCCAGCATATTGATTATGAACTCAACAGACTAAAAGCTACAAAACTTCAAGCAGAAAAGGCACTTTATGATTTCCGCAAGGTAGTCGAATGCATCAAAAATAGGATCAAGATTAGTATAAATGTGAAGTCTGACATATTCTCTTCACTTTTATGGATATTTCCAGCTCTGAGGAACAAGATTAAAATGTCAAATCTATGAAGACCGACACAAACAAGGCAGAAAATACTTATTAGGATATTTTATTATTAAACTACATCCAACATATGCAACAAAATCTATAATGTGAAATGTGGATATATGGTTGACCAAAACAACAGCTAATGCTGATATATAGAAAGTACAGTAGTTACAACATTGCTTAAAGTATGAAAATGTGCTTAAATTAAGTGTAAAAATGCTCACAATATTCACTAACCAAATTCACAACATTGGGGTCAGCAATATTTTTGTTTGAAATGTTTTTGAAAGAAGTTGCTTATCTGTGCTACATTTATTTGATCAAAAATAGAGTAATTTCCAGCATCATAACTCCAGTCTTCGGTGTCATATTATCCTGCAGAAATCATAACAATATACTGATTTGCTGCAGTGCTCACGTGTTAAAAACACTTGTACTAACAGTTGATGAACAGAAAGAAACAAACAAACAGCATTTATGTGAAATAGAAATCTTTTGTAATATTATAAATGTATTTATGGTCACTTTTGATTAATTTAATGCACATTTGCTGAATGAAAATATGCATTTCTTTCCAAAACTCTTACTTTTTGGAGTGGCAGTGTATGAAAACTGCAAAAGGGGCATCATGCATTGACAAAACTGTACGTTTCACAAGCAAAATAGAGTGTGAATCCTGCAAGAGATGTTATAGCCAGGTCACAGCAAAGGGCCGCATGACCTGGAAGTAATATCTCGAGGAATGTTCCCTAATTGGAATCTCTCTCCTGCAAATCCCTGCAGGACACGTGCTTCACGTCTGGAGTACAGGGGTCTCCTGGAGAGAGTATCTGATAAAGGTTCCCCGAGCACAGAGATCAACAAACATAAGGTTCAAGTCACATTCAGTTCACATTCATTTTCAGTGCAACACAAATCGCTTACAAACACACAGTATTAGTTATAAAGTTAAAGAAGATTAAGACGAGACATAAACTACAATGACATGATCATATAGTTTCTGTTTTCTCAGTAAATATTCTGTAAAACATGGGGTCATGGCATCTTAAAGTCAATGAACTGTACAATATATCTGCATTATTTCAGACACACTTCTCTCTAGATATCAAAAATATCATCATTGAGCATGGAAAAACTCAAATCAATTCATTAAATTCTATTTAAATATCAAGGGGGCGACACTATAAATAAGTGTAAACTGATTTTGCAGCTATGATTAAGACTGTGTTGTTATTAACTAAAATTATTAAAATTAAAACATTTTGGGCAACTGAAAAATAAAATAAAATATCAATTTTAGATGAAAAATGTCCATTTAAAAAATTTGAAGTGATAAAATAAGTCAAATTAATAATATAGCTCAAACTAAAACTGAAAAAATTAATTAAAGCTGAATATAAATATTTTTTTAATTAATAAAAATGACAAAAGCACACAACAAAACGCACAAAAAAATACAAAAACTCAAAGCTAAATAAAAATGACAACTAAAAATATAAAGCCAATTTAACATTTCCATAAATACTATAATAGAATAATTAATTACACTGGTTTGAGATTACATATTGGTTCAATGTTTTTTTTTTTTTTAAATACAGTATAAAAATGTAACACATTATGCCTGAAACCCGATCAAGATCTCAAATAGTCTTAAAAGTGTCTCTAATATATCAGTGATCAGAAACATGAGAAAATATTGATCACAGCCTTATGTCACAGTCCCTCTGCTGTTGGAAGTCAAATCTGTCTGACATAGGATGTATCCAGAGCCCTGTATCAGTACACACACAGGGATTAATGCAGCTCATGGCTCATGTGTGTTTTGGTTGTAAAATGTGCCAGACATATTGCTCATAATCACAGTTAACAGTCACTGTGTCAGGAACACATAAAGCCATTGAGCAGCCTTAATCTGTCCAAAGTCGGGCTTACACACGTAGAGAACTGTACATGTAGTGTAATCTTATTTCCAAAACAGATTAGAGTCGCATTTACTCACACACTTCAACTATCAAAGGTTCGTAACTTAAAACAAATGACACATGCAATACAATGTCAAAGGCTTAATGTGAAAGTCTCTGAATAAAGCACTGAACAGTGTGTTTATGTGCAAGACGAGAGACTGCTGCATCAGTCAAAATCCAAGATCGGACAAGATGACAATTTTGACTTTTATCAAGGTAGGTTTATTTTTTTAATTTAAATTTCACATACATTAAAGTCTTGCCTACAAAAAAGCGTTTGAATATTTCCATCGTTATTGCTCAGGGGAAAATAATACATCTCACCGAACATGGTGACATGCTGTCACATTATATGGGGTAAGTTGTCACAGCGAACACAGCCATTAAAAACCCTATTTTTGGTTTATTAGCCTAAAAGTCATGAAACAGCACAATTCACGGTCAACAAATATTATTATGATTATTAAAATAGTCATTTTTAGAAATTAACGACATTGTGACAGCCTGCCTAACTTGACAACAGACACAACATTGACAAATATGATATTCGTGTTTGAAATACAAAACCACTGCTAAAAACTATTGGGCTTTTGATTCAAAACCTTACAGATACCCATCAAACTAAACATATTTATTATAAGAACACTCTGCTAATGTTCCCTTGAAGTTATGAAAACATTATTTCTGAATGTTCAAAATGTCCAGGTTTTTTCTTGGTTCTCGGTCGTTAAGGGAACGTTTCATTGTATCAAATATATGATAGCATTATAGCTACATTACCTCACAGGTAACATTCAAAAACGTTAGAAGAACATCCAACTAAAATGTTTCCTAAAAAACGTTCTATGAAAACGTATAAAATAACATTGTTGTGCTAACGTTATTAAATAGCAGATAACTTGGAAAGAACATTCTATAAAAGCGTTCTCGGAACAGAACGTTCTGAAACAGATAACGTTAACATTAAAAAACAACAACAAATGAACATAACTAAAATGTTTCAGAAAAACGTTCTATCAATAACGTATAAATAAAAAAATTTTTGAGAACATTATTAGAACAGATATCTTTGCATGAACATTCTCGTAGCGTTACTTGAAGAACGTTTGCCAGAACGTTATAGCCAAAGTTCGCCCACTGTGACAACTTGCCCCGGTCTCTCATCCCATGTGACACAGAGGCAAGCATCCGTCTCTGTAACTCGCTCGACATGTTGTTTGATGCTTGTTTTGCGTTGTTTTCGATCTCTGGTCTTTACTTACAAGCATGCAAACAACATGACTGCGTCAGAAATGTGTGTAACGTTACATTAACCATCAGCGCGGACCAGACAGACCATCAGAGGGCATATTAATGAAGTCTAAGTGCACATTTGATTTCTTTAATCACTTAAGGCCCAATGCTGATTCACCCTCAAAGGGCAGCACTGGCTAAACAAGGCAGGACAAAACCATTCGTGCACGTGCATGAGGATGATGCTGCTGCTGCAAGAAAACAAAGATGCTGGTGATGACGCGAGCCTCCGCGCGCACTCACCTCCTCGGCGTGTTTCCTGAGCGCTTTCTCGCGCTCGTACTGAGTGATCAGCTGCTCGTTGTCCTCCTTGAGGAGCTCCAGCTCCACCTCTTGCTCCTGGTTCTCGGCGAACACCGAGTCGAGGTTCTCCAGCACCGCCACCACCAGCGGCATCAGCTCCTTCACCACGTCCTCGTCGTATTTTCGGATGAGTCTCTCGAACTCGCGGTAGATGGAGTTGGCCAGGCCCGAGACCCTCTCCGACATTATTGCCGATGTCCCCGGGTCGTCCTGGTACACGACTCCGTCATCCAGCTCCATTTCCCTTCCTCTCCAGAGAAACTGTCCTAGACCTAAACCTCCGCTGTTCCACGCCGACGAGTCTCGGTTTATTTCTGAAGAACGAGAGCTGAGTTATTCCCGTTATCTTGTCTGAAACACGGACACGGTTACCCCACGGAAGTCCAGAGTCCCTCCCTGGAACCGGCCGATGTATTACGTGGAGTGTTTTTTTTTTCCCGCGGTCGCACACAACAGCAGCAGCTGAGCTGTTGACTAGACTATCGCGCGCTGACGTCACGCTCGGTACCGTAGCACGCCACGTACCGTGGATGATTATTCTCGAGACATGATGGGGCAAAAGCTTTACCACAACATTATCTTATTTATTTTTGTACATTTTTTTAAATCTCACAATTCCCACTCAGGAATTAATAGTTGATAATAATGAATTTGATAACTAGAGTGTTTTTGAAAAAATGTGCGAATTATGTGGATAGGGTTAATATTCAGTCCACAAAAGAAATAAAATGTAATTAAAAAAATAGTAATCAATATAGTCGCGATCACAGGAGGTTGCAAGTTGCTCAAAATTGCGTTAATTAGCAACCGGATGAATTGTAGGATCATCGGAAGGAAAACTGACAAAACATAAATATTAAAGCGTTGATATTTTTTATAATCAATGTTTTAATATATTTATGTATCTCTTCAGAACATTTAATTATCTCCTCTGTCCTCCTTCACCACATCCCACCACTTCTATAACAGCTGATGACTTTGCAACTTCTTTTTTTTCAATCAGTAGTCAGTTAATAATAATAATAATAATAATTCATTTTATTTGTGGGCGCCTTTCAAGACACTCAAGGACACCTTACAATAATAAAATACATAATTAAACAGAAGGAAAAAACAACAACACAATAAACAATACTACAAAAATTCAATACCCAATTAACATTTTTTATTATTTTTATTTAAAAACGTTATTTATTTTTTCTCCTCACTTTCCTCATGTAAATGCTGTATTTTTCTTCAATTCTACTTGCATTTCACTACTGATTATACTTGTATGATTGTGTATGTGACAAATAATAAAGAACCTTGAACCTTGAACATAACTAAAATCACTCCGGATAGGCTAATCTAAAAAAATGAGTTTTAAGACGTGATGTAAAAATTTAAAGACTAAGACTATTACGTATATCTTGAGGTAAAGTATTCCAAATCGTCGGAGCAATACAACTAAAGGCTCTACTTCCCATGGTAGTCAAACGTACAGATGGTACAACAAGAGTCACAGAAGCAGAAGACCTGAGGTATCGGGTAGGTACATACACATGAAGAAGTTCACTCAGATATGAAGGTGCTAAATTATGAAGAGCCTTATAAGTAAAAAGTAAAATCTTAAATTGAATACGATATCTGATTGGAAACCAATGAAGGTGCCCTAAAACTGGAGTAATATGCTCCAGCTGTAATGATCCGAGCTGCTGAATTTTGAACCATTTGAAGTTTATGAATAAGTTTCTGTGAAACACCACTGAGCAGAGAGTTACAGTAGTCAATTCGAGAGGGTAATGCATGCACGAGGACAGCAGTACCATTAACAGAAAGAGATGGTCGAAGATGATTAATATTTCGCAGATAGTAATATGCGGACCGTGTAATATTATTTATATGTGCCTCAAAAGACAGAGTACTGTCAAGGATGACACCCAGACTCTTGACCTGAGAAGAAGGAGACATAACAGAGTTGTCGATAGTAAGTGTAAAACTTCCACAATTACGCAGCTTTGATTTAGTACCTACTAATACAATTTCAGTCTTTGCACTATTAACTTTAAGAAAATCACATGTAAACCATGATTAAATTTCAGAAAGACAAAGCAAAAGAGAGGAAGACGGAAATACTGAACTAGGCTTCGAAGATATATAGAGCTGGGTGTCATCTGCATAGCAGTGAAAATTTATATTAAATTTACGGAAAATCTGTCCTAGAGGCAATAAATACACAATAAACAGAAGAGGGCCCAAGACTGAGCCTTGAGGCACACCACTGATTATCTGAGATATCCGCGATTTAAATTTTTTTATTTGAACGAACTGAGTCCGACCAGATAAATATGATTTAAACCAATCATGAGATATACCAGTGATCCCAATAGAAATCAAACTCTCCAATAAAATACTATGTGAGATAGTGTCGAAAGCTGCAGTTAAATCGAGAAGAATGAGTATTGATAAAAGTCCCGAATCTGCAGCAATTAACAAATCATTTGTGACTTTAATAAGCGCTGTCTCCGTGCTATGATATGGACGATAAGCAGACTGAAATTGCTCAAACAAGTTATTATCCATTAAATGAGTATGTACCTGCTGAGCAACAATTTTTTCCAATAATTTAGAAAGAAATGGTAAATTAGATATGGGTCGAAAGTTTTCAGGGTTATTACAATCCGCACCGGGTTTCTTAAGTATGGGAGTAATGGCCGCTACTTTGAAGGATGAAGGAATAGTACCAGTAATAAGAGAAGAATGTATACTTTGAGTTATCAAGGGTAATAAAGAAGGTAAACAAAACTTGACAAGATGTGTGGGAATAGGATCTTACTGACAGGTAGTAGATTTAGATTTTTTAACACATTCAGCTATTTCATTCGCCGTAGGCAAATAAAAACTAGAAAAAGCAGTTAGAGTAGAAGCATCATAAAGAGAGAAGAATGAACCACATGCCCCAATATTGGGTGTTAAATTCTTATGAATTGTTTCAATTTTATCACTAAAACAATTCATAAAACCATCACATGTAGTATTAGAATGCGAATGTAATGAGAAAGCATCTGGTGGTCGCAAAATATTATTCATTGTAGAGAACAGTATTTTTGTGTTTCCACCACCAGAGTTTAACAAATTGGCATAATAATTTGTTTTAGCAGTAGAAAGGGCATCTTAGTTTGTAGTCTCTGATGTGGTGATCATACATTTCCTTGTGCACAGTTAAACCAGATCTCATATATAAACGCCTCCACTCACACAGGACCCCCAACCAACTAGATCCACTGCTCAAACTCCCATCTTCTCCTTCTGTCCCCTCACTGAGGCGGAAGTATCCAAACTTCTCTCCAGCCATCCTACAACATGTCCTCTAGACCCTATCCCCTCACATCTTCTTCAAGCAATATCTTCCACACTCTTACCAGCACTCACACACATCATCAACACATCTCTCCTCACAGGCACATTTCCCAATGCATTCAAGCAGGCTCGGGTAACCCCACTGCTCAAAAAACCTACATTAAACACTTCTCTTTTAGAAAACTACAGACCTGTCTCTCTCCTTCCATTCATTGCCAAAACACTCGAACCAGTCTTCAACCAGGTCTCATTGTTTCTTTCACAGAACAACAAACTGGACGCTAAACAGTCAGGTTTCAGGAGTGGCCATTCAACTGAGACTGCGCTACTATCGGTCAATGAAGCCCTGCGAATTGCAAAAGCCGATTCTAAATCATCAGTCCTCATTCTGCTGGATCTCTCTGCCGCTTTTGACACTGTCAATCATCAGATCCTCCTGTCCACCCTCTCATCACTGGATATCACTGGGACTCCACTTCGCTGGTTTGAATCCTATCTCACTGGTCTGTCTTTCAAGGTGGCCTGGGGAGGGGAGGTATCCAAAGCACATCAACTGGTCACTGGGGTTCCCCAGGGCTCGGTTCTTGGACCCCTTCTATTCTCCACATACACTACATCACTGGGTCCCATCATACAGGCACATGGCTTCTCCTACCATTTTGATGCTGATGACACACAGCTCTATCTCTCATTTCGACCAGATGATCCAACGGTAGCTGCACGGATCTCAGGCTGCCTGGCGGACATCTCGGCATGGATGAAAGAACACCATCTACAGCTCAACCTGGCAAAGACTGAGCTTCTTGTCTTTCCTGCAACTCCAACTCTACAGCATGATTTCACCATTCAGTTAGGTTCATCAACAATTACCCCATCAACTTCGGTCAGAAATCTTGGTGTAATATTCGATGACCAGCTGACCTTCAAAGAGCACATTACAAAGACTGCTCGATCTTACAGGTTTGCACTACACAACATCAGAAAGATCAGGCCCTTCCTTATACAGCAATGCAGCTTAACTTCTTGTCCAGGCCCTTGTCATTTCTAGACTGGACTACTGCAATGTTCTTCTGGCTGGACTTCCATCAAACACAATCAAACCTTTACAGATGATTCAGAATGCAGCGGCACGACTGGTCTTCACTGAACCCAAAAGAGCACATGTTACACCTCTCTTTATCTCCCTGCACTGGCTCCCGGTTGCAGCTCGCATCCAGTTCAAGACTCTGATGCTTGCTAATAGAACAACCACAGGCTCAGCACCCACCTACTTCCACTCACTATTACGAATCTACATCCCCTCCAGAAGTCTGAGATCTGCTAGTGAGCGACGCCTCGTGGTACATCACAGAGAGGCTCAAAACCACTCTCCAGAACATTCTCGTTCACCGTTCCTGGCCGGTGGAATGATCTTCCCACCCCCATCCGGAATGCTGGATCCCTGTCAATCTTCAAGCAACAACTGAAAACTCATCTCTTTCGACACTACTTGACTTCATCATAAAAAAAAATATATATATATTTTTTTTCTATATCTTCTTATTTCTCTTTACCTTTCTCTCCTTCCCTTGCTAGCTTGTATTTATTTGAACAATGCCTGAGACTTGGTATTATGAGCACTTCCTCTGTCTGTTTGCCTCTTCAAGATTAATCACTTTATGTATTCCCCAGTTGTAAGTCGCTTTGGATAAAAGCGTCTGCAAAATGACTAAATGTAAATGTAAAAATCAATTATATATTCCAGTTCCATATTATTGCTTAATATGTTTCGCACGCTGCTCAAATGCATTATTTAATTCGATTTGCTATTTATTTTATCCAAATTATTATACTTAAAGCACGTGTAAAATATTGTAAACCAATTTTGCTTAGTTTTCCCTCTCATTTTTATGTGATATTAAAAATCTGGTTATTTAAACACTGTAAAATGATTGGTCAGTTGTTTCATTTATTGAAATGAATCCTAGATTTGTCAGCATTATATTGTAGACATGCATCTGATGGTGTAGCCTCATATTGAATGAAGGCAAGGCAAAACACTTTTTTTGAGAGAAAATGGGAGAAGCAGGAGATGCAATGAAACACCAGCTATAGGTGAATAACTCCAATCATGCTGAATAGAGTAATAATTAGTGGTGGGCCGTTATCGGCGTTAACGTGCTGCGTTAACGCGAGACTCTTATCGGCGATAAAAAAAATATCGCCGTTAATCTATTCTCAAAGTTGGGTTGGGAGCTGGGTCTATACTACGCAAGCTATGATGACTTTCACCCTGATATTTTAGCGCGGATGTATACCTAGCCGAATTGCACTGTAGGGGGCGAGAACGAGTCTTCGAACTAGAGGCTCGCAGTCCGTGATGGACAGATTGTTAACGGCTGGTCTATGTGGTAATACAATCGGGCAGGACATCCAAACGCTCACCTATCATTCATCAACCTCAAATATGGCTTTTCATCTGAAAGATGTATGTAGTAGCAACTTTACATGGCCGCTCAATATGATGTTAACCTAGAGAAATGTGCGCTATTGAAGTGTTTGTGTGGAAGCGCGTTTGCAGCAGGATAGGCTCCGTGGCGCTCACTTGCTCTTAAAATCTCCGTCATTCTTGGTCATACAGATAAAAGTAGCCTAATACATCTTTCGAATCTGTAAAGACTCTACGTTTATTTGTGTGCACTCAGAATAACAACGAAACGTTGCGCTTTTAAGCAAACAGGATGCGCTTTAGGTCTCATGTGAACTTGAGCTAGAAACTCTTTGAAAAATATATCTATAGAGAGTGAAATGTCTAAAAAATAAAAATAGAAGACGTGTGTGTTAGCATGGATGATTTACATTAAATTTAATCTGTGCAACACTGTGCAGTGTGCATAAAATGGCTTTCAGTTCAATATAATAACAAAAACGACATTTGGGGTTTTTATTCAACTAATAAGGTGGGCACGCTGTGATCTGTACTATATTTTTACTGTAATTGACAGTTATAAAAAAAAAAAAAAAAAACCCAACACGGGAGTGGGAGGGAATGGGAGTCATTCTTCCGGGAGTGGAACGGGATTTTCCTCCAGTTTTTTCGTGGGATTGGGACGGGAAGAGATTAAAGTTTGTGATGCATTTTGGAAACAGGAGATGAGCCCCTGGTCTAATGCGCCACCTGGCTTGAGAAACCCGTTCTCAAAGACTTACTTTTAGTCATTATTTGGGTAGCACACATATTCTGAATGCCTTCGGCAGAATTCAAATGAGCCATTTTAATCTAGATTAATCTAGATTAATTCCAAAATTAATCTAGATTAAAAAAATTAATCTATGCCCACCTCTAGTAATAATCCAAAATAATTCCTTGATATAGCTACATTTGTCCCAGTACTGAAGAATCATTGCTAAATGTTTTAATGCTTGGTCACTACAAAAGAGATGTACTTACACAGCGATCATGTGCTCAGTGCTTTGTAGGTGGAACTGAATTAATTATTCCTTGCTGTATTTTCACTGGCTGTACAATCACAAATCTAAAGTGTCCTGTAAAAATAAGGGAAAATGTAGTATTTTATTTATTGAGTCTTTAATTTAACTTGAATATAGATGGTAACAATACTTTAACTTATGTGATATACTGCTCCATGTAAACAGCATTTTCAACATTTATTCATAATTATGCATGCAGTTATGACCATAATTAAGGAAAATTTAAATGGAACAAGTGGAATAAATAATAGAAATTACACAAAGGAATAACACAAATCGTGTCCCTTAAAATATTTATTGGAGACATGTAAAAACTAGAAAAATAACTGTAAACCCTACAGGAATGACCCGAGAGGGGAAACATTGGGATGTTGAACTTAAAGAAAACAAGCTGTAGTCCTTTGAAAAATAAAAACTACACAACAAAACTCACTCCAAAATGTGCTTTGACAGAATCCACAGCACTAGATTGAATGATCTTACCATACATTACTGCATTTCAACAAGCTGGTGTTTGCAGGGAATAACTGAATATTTAAACAACCTTGCTGTAATATCACATAGCATTGAAAAATGTTGACGTTTAAAAAAAATGATGAGTCACACAGAGAATTGTGCTGAATGAAATATGAGACAGTCGTGTTTGCAGTTGACTCGTTGATATGGGGGCATCAACAAAAATGGTTATGTACATAAACTGAAATGCAAATAAGGCATTAATGTGGGAAAAATTAAAAGGACTTTCTTTTTGAACATTTTCAGTGGTGGCAAAGCTTTTCATCGAAACACAGGATGATTTTACCGCATGTACAATGTGGGGAAATAAAAAAAGGGATGTAATAATTTTAATTCATGAACACATTTCATTACTGTTAATGTTTACAATGCACTGTTCAATATTTCAATACACCTTGCATATAGAAAAGTTGTTTTCTTTTCAATAGCAATAATAAAAAGTATTGCAAGATGCTAAAGACAGAAGAAAAGTTAGCAAAAAACGTCCTCGTTTCTGTAAGGGGATGGTCCAGGTGGAGAGAAATGAATCAGTGATTGAACTGGCGTTGTGTGTTCTTTGTCTTGGGCATCTTGCGGTGCCATCATTGGCTTGTGCCCCTCTATAAGTCTGATGGAGACACAGCTCTCTGTTCTTTGGCACTTAGGCTGGTAGACTCAGCTTCTTTCCTTTCAGCACTGTGGACCAGACAAAAGATGTCAGAAACTGAAGCAGAAAGTTGTTTTTTAAATCCTAAAACATGCCAAATCCTATAAATGGAGGCCAAACAAGTGCTTAAACTTCTATTAATACATGCATTAATGTAGAAGGATTCAAATAGGTACGTTTCCTAATGTAATAGTTCACCCAGACATGAAAGTAAGCTGAAGATTTAAGCTATCAAAGATTTCTGCTACAGATTTGGAGAAATGTATCTTGCTCATCACCAGTGGATCCTGTGCAGTGAATGGGTGCCGTCAGAATGAGAGTCCAAACAGCTGATAAAAACCTCACAATAATCCACATGACTCCAGTCCAATAATAATGTTTTATAAAGTGAAAAGCTGTAAGAAGCAAATCCATTATTAATGTGTTTTAACATTAAACTGTTGAGTCTGGTCAAAATATGGAAACTGTAATCCATAACTCTTCCTCCAGTGTAAATGTCCATAACCTATTGTCCTCTCAAAATCCATGAACGCATGTTTAGAACGGTTTTGGACCATTTTTGCATGCATTGCTGCTTAATCTGCATATTTCTCTCCTGATTCAGACAAGACAACTTTTTTACTGGAGAAAGCAATATTACGGATTTGTATTTCAGCCACATCTTAATGATGGATTTTGATGCAGCTTTTCACTTGTGGACTTTAACTGATGAACTGGAGTTGTGTGGATTACATTATTGTGGTGTTTTTATCAGCCGTTTAGACTCTCATTCTGACGGCACCCATTCACTGCAGAGGATCCATTGGGGAACAAGTGTAGTAATGCTACATTTCTTCAAATCTGTTCTGATGAAGAAACATTAATCTCACAACAAGGTAAACTGTGCCTTAGATGTTTTAAATTCTGAATTAAAAACATAAAATAATTAGTCATAAAATTCAATTCGATATGTGTTTTAAGAAGTAAATGAGTCAGTCTTAATCTCATACTGACTAAGTTCCTGACCACCTAAAATAATTATCATTCACATTCACTGTCCTTAAAAGGTTGAACTCACCTTTTGTGATGTAAAGGTAGAAGAAGTCACAATAGAGAATAGTCTGGACGACGCCAGCCACGATGGCGATCATGTCAAAGAAGCCCTCAAAGTAGAACCTCCAGATCCAGTTGAAGAGGTAGAGGGTGCGGTACACCCCCAGGCAGAACAGATAGTGGGTAGTGATGGTCTCGGCCTCGCCGGTCTTGCTAATCATAAACAGCTGAGGCAGGATGGCCACTGACTCAAGGTAGATGGAAAAGGTCCACAGAATCTGCCAAGAAAATACAAATTCATACAGGTTAGGAACAACTTGAGGGTAAGTAAATAATGAGAGAATTTTTATTTTTAAACAAACTGTTTCTTTTAAGTGTAATTAGATTTTATTTATTATTTGCTTTTCATTTTTTTTATACATTGTATTTGTGCATTTATGTATATTTCAGTGTACACTGCGTGTAATTATTGTGGTTGTTTAACAACCATAATGCCTGTTGTTATTTTGCAGATTTTAATTAAAGGTTAAAAACAAAACTGGCAAGAATAACACATTAATGATGGTCAAATGTGCAGTGAAGACTCTCACACTCACCTCCAATGGAGAGAAGTCGTGGTTGACCAGAAAGGCGAGACCTCCCACTGGAACCACAAGAAACTCAACTCTGAAAGTGTCGTGGTTTCCATCATAAGTTGCCCTGAATTTTGCGTAGATCAGGTAGACTGTGGCATAGGCACACCCGACGTAGATGATCTGTTTTCACGGCACAGAAACAAAGAAACTAATTAACTACAAACGGTCAAATCCACCGATGGGTGCATGTACGTGCTCATTCTATGCCTTTACCTTCATGCAACTGTTGTATAGAGAAATGAAGGCTGTCAGCAGATCCAGGTACCGAGTGGTGAACACCAAGGCAAAGAGTATCTGGCTCTTCCCAGAGATACCTGAAGGCGAAAATATTTGCACTCAGATAACTGCAACTTACAAGTAAATAAGAGAAGACAGCAGCAGTCTTTACTGAATACTGAGCTCAAGTACAATCCAAAAGAGTTGCATCTAGGTTCTCTATATCTCTGTAACTCAAAAGTCTGATGTCAATGTATCTTGGCTACCCAGCTGAACAATATTTGCAAAGCTCACACATTACTACATGCAGTGCCACGTCAAAGCAAGGAATGCAATGCACATTAGAAACGTATGGCAAATAAGAGGAGGGGGAATTTTACATTTATGGCATCAAGCATATGAAAAAATGTCCTTTTGAATCTCACAACGCAGCGTATGCAAACGGTCATCTACATAGTAAAATTAATTGCACAGTATGAATGACGAGATGGTTGATAGAGCGCATATATATATATATATATATATATATATAAGTTATATAAACTATTATTAAAGTGCAGTTAATACCTAGGCCACAAGTTTCAGCTATTTCAATTACTCCGAATAAGCATGGGTGATGTTTGATATCCTTTAAAACAGTTATGCAAAACATTAACGATCACAACATGTTAAACATAATATTCCGTCTATTTAAATAATTTCAATTGTCAAATTCAACAAAAATCGAGCTTCAACAGATTTTAAGTCAAGCTAGCCCACTAGCTTGAATGCTACACTAACTGCACTTCATTTATGCTTCATGCTTGAAAATAAATTGACCAAACTTTGCCGACAGCTCAACCCAGTCTAAAGTCTCCTCTATCTTTCGTAAATACACATATGAAGAATGACACGTATGAGGAAAGTATGTTTTGTGTGGCATTAGCTCACCTGCGCAGGACCTGCTCTTCCATATCTTGAGCAGGAGGATGATGATGGCAGCTAGATGAGACAGATCTCCAGTCAGCCTAAAGATGTTCATGATGTCTTTCTCTCTCTGGCTGGGTTTAGTGGTGTGAAAGAGAGCCCGGGATGAGTGCGATAGCTGTGAACCGGCTCAATGCCGCTCTGCTCCAGAGCATTACTATACGAAATATGGCGAACGAGGGGCGACGTGGCCGGTGGACGTGACGTGGCTTACTGCGAAACCACAAGGTATTCTGGGAAGTGTAGTTCATGTGGCAGTGGACTTTGGCCGCGCCCACAGATGCTCCCTCACAAAAATTACTATGGTAGGTTACTATTGAAAAAAGTACTAATCAAAATAACATTACGTACTTTTAGGAAAAATAGACAGACAGTCAGATCTTTTTCACAGGCATATGCTGAAATATTTACCACATTACTCACATGTGACAATAAGCAGTAGACTCAGAGGGACTAACTGTCTCACACAAGGAAGGAAGAACTGAGGGACAGATCTGCCACTTCTCATTTTTACACATTTCTGGTTTGGTTTCTCAGTTTGGCGTGAGAACTTTGTTTCGATGATTATCTAACAAATGTAAAAAAAAATCACAGATAGACAATGAGTCGCACAACAAACATCAACATGAAGTTTGGTTTCCTCTTCACCGTCACATTTCTTATGTTTAACGCAGGTGAGCAGAAACTGAATTGTTCTTGTCTAAAGGAAGATTTATTTAAAGCTACCATACTACTGTTTTATTAAAAATCTTGTACGTTTTAAAACAATGTTGTAAAGTAAACAAAGAGTGTTTGAGTGTTTTACAAGAAAGTGCTGTGTTAGTCTTCAAAATGTCACATTTAAATCAATGTGTTTTTGCCATTTCTTATTTGTGAAATGTACTAGCATTTTCTCAGTGCAACTAGCTTCAGAGTGAATACACCATTTGTGACCCTGGAGCACAAAACCAGTCTTAAGTCGCTGGGGTATATTTAGAGCAATAGCCAAACAATACACTGTATGGGTCAAAATTATTGATTTTTCTTTTATGCCAAAAATCATTAGGACATGAAGTAAAGATCATATTCCATGAAGATATTTTGTAAATTTCCAACTGTTAATTTATTAAAACTTAATTTTTGATTAGTTAAATGCATTGCTAAGAACTTCATTTGGAAAACTTTAAAGGCGATTTTGCACCCTCAGATTCCAGATTTTCAAATAGTTGTATCTCTGCCAAATATTGTCCTAATAAACAATACATCTATGGAAAGCTTATTTATTCAGTTGATGTATAGATCTCAATTTCAGAAAATTGACCCTTATGTCCATTGTTGGGGGTAACGAATTACAAGCAACGTGAGTTACGTAATAATATTACTTTTTTCAAGTAACTAGTAAAGTAACGCATTACTTTTTAATTTACAAGAAAATATCTGAGTTACTTTTTTCCACTTATTGACTGACAGTGTGCTGTGTGAACTTGATCTTACTGTAGTTCTAATCTAGACTAAATGTGAATGTGTATTAATTCATCCCACTCGCAAAAAAACAGATTCAGTATTCATCAAAATTAATTAAAACAGTAAAATGCAAACTCAGAATATGACGCAAACCTGCAATAATTAAATATGTTAAACAACACAAATATATCTAAACTCATTTTATTAACCAATGTGTTTGCTGCTGACCTTTGATGATCCAGTTCAACCATACTAATAAGCAAACATGACTTTAGATAAACTAACAATTGTGCTTCATTGTTTTGTTTTTTATTGCTGAAGAGTGTTGAACCTTCTTTTTCTGCGTTCTACTGTACAGACGTGAATGTACTTTTCCTTCAGCCTGAGGTTTATTCATTATACTTTTTGGTGTGAAAGGGCTTTTACATTTGCTATAAATATAACTTCTTGTATTAAAAACAAACAATCAAGCCCTGCTCATATTTAAAAAGTAACGCGAAAGTAACGTAACGCATTACTTTCCATAAAAAGTAACTAAGTAACATAATTAGTAACTTTTTTAGGTAGTAACGCAATATTGTAATGCATTACTTTTAAAAGTAACTTTTCCCAACACTGGTTATGACTGATTTTGTGGTCCAGGGCCTATAAGAATATGAAATATCAGCAGTTATCTTTTTTGTTTACATAACATATTCTGAATTTCTACAGTCAGCGCATGTAAGATAGATGTCGAACAGCCAACAAAGCTGATAAGACAAAAAAAGCAACTGTCCGTCTCTATCCCCTGCTTCATCACCGTATCCAGCTGTCCACAGACACCTCAGATCTCCTGGTATGTGTTCCGGAAAGACTCTCACGACCAGCTTCCTTTGAAAAGCACAGAGAAATACACACTGGAGAACGAGAAGCTGACTATCAGCTCTTTGTCAGAAGCAGACTCTGGGGTTTATTACTGTGCAGCAGCTCTGCTGGATGTGGCTCACAAGGGGGCGCAGGCAATCGGACAGGGAACCACTTTGAAAGTCTCAGGTAAGAACAAGCAGAAGATTCAACACAACCTCAGACCGTCATCATTTACATGTGTCATGATGTTCTTGTTTACAAAATGCTGGGGTTTATATCCAGGGATGGGCTTAAACCTCGCTCAAGGATTGTTGGTGACTTTGTTTGTCCTGCTGACTGTGTACAGCCTCCTTGTCCTGGGCATCATCATCTGCATAAAAGTACAGTTACAGTACTGCACACTACTTTTCAAAGTCAAGCAATGTTACACTTTCAGGACAAAAGGTACAAAACTGTCACTGGGGCAGTATCCTGAGGTACAAAAGCTAAAAGGGAATAAATTGTACACTTTTGATACTAATACAGGTACAAATAATCCCTTCTAGCTTTTGTACCTCGGGGAACCTCCCCAGTGACAGCTTTGTACCTTTTTTCTGAGCGCATTTCTATGTAACACAACTACTCTAATACTTACATATCCTAAGTGTTTACTAAAGGTAACCACATTTTTTATAGAGTTTAATGGAATTGAAATAATTGAAATGTTTGTTTTTCCATCAATAGACTGGACAATTCAAATCAGTCTTTAAAAGAAGATGGAGTAAAAGTGAGAACAAGGTATTGTTTGCTCTTAATACTGGGTCTGCTGGTGCTATTGTGAAATATCATTACATGCCAAAGCTGACTTTTCAGCAGCCATTACTCCAGTTTATTTGAATAGGTTTAAGTTTAAAGGGATATTTCACCCAAAAAATGAAAAGTTGATGTTTATCTGCTTACCCCAAAGGCATCCAAGATGTAGGGGACTTTGTTTCTTCAGTTGAACACAAACGAAGATTTTTTTACTCAAACGTTGCAGTCTGTCAGTCATATAATGGCCGTCAATGGTACTCACTGGTTTGAGAGAAAAAAACATACACAGACAAAACCAAATTAAACACTGCTGCGTGTGACGATACATTGAGGTCTAAAGACACGAAACGACCGCTCTGTGCAAGAAACTGAACAGTATTTATATCATTTTTTTTTACCTCTGTTGTGAACGCACGCGCTTAGGACAGTTGGACATTGCGGTGGATCAGAGGTAAAAATTATATAAATACTGTTCAGTTTCTTGCACAGAGCGATCGTTTCATGTCTTAAGACCTCAATGTATCGTCATGAGCCACAGTGTTTAATTTGGCTTTGTCTGTGTGTGTTTTTTTCTCTCAAAGCCGTGAGTACCATTGACTGACATTATATGACTGACAGACTGCAACAGTTTGAGTTAAAAATATTCTTTTGTGTTCAACTGAAGAAACAAAGTCCCCAACATCTTGGATGCCCAGAGGGTAAGCAGATAAACATCAAAATGTCATTTTAGGGTGAAATATCCCTTTAAAGAAAATTAAAATAGCAACTCTGATTTCATCAGAAATATCTTAATTTGTGTTCTGAAGATGAACAAATGTCTTGCGGGGTTGGAACGACATGAGGCAGAGTAATTAATGACAGATTTTTTCATTTTTGGGTGAACTATCTCTTTAAGGGGTTCTTTATTTATCATTTACCTGTGATGTTAAATGTGTCATTTATGAATCAAAGTATTAATTTCTTTGAACTTTTGAAGATATTGTGAAAAAAGCGTTGTGCTTTCAGGAGAACTCCGCTAGGCAAGTGATCTTCAGTGGAGTGGTGCAAGAACTGTGCAAGAGGAACTTAGTGGGTAGCAAAATGGAGGCGCACCACAACGTTTCCCAAAACAAGGTTTTCAGACGCTCAATAATTTCTAATAATTTATATGTACATAGCAGAGTTTGAAGTCAGACATTTGTTTACTATAAGTGTTTGTTGTAGCCTAACTTTTATTTTCAATCTTCCGTACAGTCTACAGGTCTTCAGAATGTGTACCAAAGTGAAGATGTTTACCAAAATCTTGACGAGTGAAGAAAACCAAAACCTGCCGCTTCCACCAAACCTGGAAGATATCATTTTGGGAAAAGAAGTTTAACTGCAACATATTGGATTTTTGCACTCATTAAAAAATCATCATGTTCACATTTCTACTATGTGTGCTCTTTTTACTGATAAAAAAATACTTGATGTGGTAACATGGGGTTGGGTGACCCGGAATTGCGACATTTTGTCTGTCGATGACCTTCCTCTCAAGCGTTTTACAATCATGTGAGCTATATTTAACTGTATTTGTTAAACGCTGAGTTCATATATTCACTGTATTCAAGATGTTGTGCATGAACTGGGCGTAATGTCACTGTTATCTGCAGGATCCAGAACACATTTCATTCTTACATTAGAGCCAGTATTTGTTTCTGTTGTCTCAGAGGTGACAGAATTCAGGAGACAGGCTGTGTTTTAACCATTGACCAAGTTTAGTTTTATTTTATGTGTCCTCTTTATCTGTGTTTAACTTTTCCAGGCTATGTAAAGCTGGCAAAACAACACCAACACCTCATTTATTTACTTAAAATAATCCCTTCACCTAAATCTGTCTAAGAAGATGCCACATTTGTTCTCTTATCATTACACGATAAAATCAGATTTGCATAAATTTGGTTTTTATTTTTAGTTATTAACCAATTAATAAACTGACACAAACCAATTCAGAATATATGTCTTCTGTTTTCTTTTCTCTCTTTCAATTTTAGTTCTTTAATAAATTATTTAACATAACGATTGCATTTATGTCAGTACTCATTTGTGTAATTTGTATCATTGGATAGTTTTGCTACAAGGTTTTTTTATTATGCAATTATGTACATATTAATACAAACATACAAAAATATAACGTTTTTAAAAATAGAAAAAAGTAATAGAAAAAATGTACATGGGTAAAAAAAAATAGATCTATGCCAGGGATACAATTTTTTCACTGCAATTATGTACATATTAATACAAACATATACATCTCAAAACAGTAATATACATTTTTTTAAAAGGGTATACAGAGGGCAAAAAAATTGCTTTTTTTACATGGGTAAAAAATAGATCTATGACAGGGATAATGTTTTTTTTACATTTAATTAACCAAATTAAAGTGACAGTGCTTCATATGTCTTTTAGCTTTTCTGTGTCTAATATAATAAAGCTTTGCTAGAACAGACAGGTCTCTCGACTGCCGCTAGATGTCGTCATTATGACGGCTGTGATGAAATATCGCGATGTTTGCGTTTGAATAAACACTCCACGAACTCTCGTGCGGCCTTCTTCTTCCTGAATACACATCACGTAAGTGAGCTTCTCTGTCAATGCCGAACACTATCTGTTAATATCTCCGCAATCACGAAATAAAAACGTTACATTTGTGTAGAAGACATCTGTGTGCGTCTTAGTAACACTGTACGTGTTATATTAATCTTATGAATTGAGCGGATAGGTTATTTTAGAGCACTTTTGAGTAGATGTCAATAAAATGGCGGGGCACCGGTGTACTTATTAATGTATTCTTAACTGTATTATATGATTAGTATTGATTACGCAGTTTTATAAACATGTTTTGGCTTTAATGTCTGTGTGGGCTTATATAGAAGCATGCTAGTCGATTGTACGCGGGTGTTGTACGTTACACGTGCGTTTGTCTTTACCCTGTGTCTGACGTTCAAGTCACTCTTTCCTTAATTGACGGTTTTTTCATGTTGTGCAGCAAATGGCGGACGACGCCGGTGGTAGAGGAGGTTTTCGCGGGGGTTTCGGCGCTGGCGGCCGGGGTCGCGGTCGTGGTCGCGGCAGGGGCCGTGGAAGAGGCCGCGGGGCCCGCGGAGGAAAGTCTGAGGATAAGGAGGTAAAGTACCAGCCATATCTGCTCTATGGATCGCTATAGATTGGCATTAAATAATATTTTATTAAAGATGCATTCTCATATATTTTATGTTAGCCTTTTGGTGCATGTTCTCTATTACTAAGCAAGTCGCTGTCAATAACAATTTATAAGATGTATAGTTTAACTTAAATTTATATTTGCTAATAGACAATATTTCTGTCATATAGTGGGTGCCCGTGACCAAACTTGGTCGTCTGGTGAAGGACATGAAGATCAAGACCCTGGAGGAGATCTACCTCTATTCTCTGCCCATCAAGGTAAAGATGGCTAATAATATATTCGCCATATCGGTTTTCTGATGTATTTTATAGGTCTTAAAGAATTCACTATGCTTCACTTCAAATCGACGTACTAATGGGATCTTCCAGTCTAAAATTAAATGTGCTGATGCACAGAACCTGGTCCTGCAAGTTGCTTTTCATGAGTCTCTTAAACTTTTAAACAAAAAAAGGGAAAGATTTGCTACTACTTCCGACTTTATAGTTACAAAAAACTCCACAAAGAGACATGCTCTGCTTTTTGTGAAACGTGTTGCCTTTCTTTCCCGTAGGAGTCTGAGATCATTGACTTCTTCCTGGGTTCAGCCCTGAAAGATGAAGTCCTGAAGATCATGCCTGTCCAGAAACAGACCAGGGCTGGTCAGCGCACCAGGTTTAAGGTGACTTCCTGAGTGTTTAATACTAGTCAAATTCCTAAACATTTAAAAAATAGTTCATAATTGTTCATGTTTCTCAATCTTCTAGGCCTTTGTTGCTATTGGTGACTACAATGGCCATGTTGGTCTGGGAGTGAAGTGCTCCAAAGAGGTAGCGACCGCTATCCGGGGTGCCATCATCCTGGCCAAACTGTCCATCATTCCCGTCAGAAGAGGATACTGGGGTAACAAGATCGGAAAACCCCACACCGTGCCGTGCAAAGTGAGTGTTCGCAGGTGGTTTCGTGCACGATTTGACTCCGTTTGGATGTGTTTTTAATGGCTGAACATGTATCCGCTCAGGTGACCGGTCGCTGTGGTTCAGTCCTGGTGCGTCTCATTCCCGCTCCCCGTGGTACCGGCATTGTGTCCGCTCCCGTGCCCAAGAAACTGCTGATGATGGCCGGTATTGACGACTGCTACACCTCAGCCAGGGGCTGCACCGCCACTCTGGGCAACTTTGGTAAGGGGCTTTCATTTAAATACCAATGTTTCAGGATAAAACGGTCCATACTGGAGTAGTTCAACGATAATAATGTGTGTTCTGATTGCAGCCAAGGCCACCTTCGATGCGATCTCGAAGACGTACAGCTACCTGACCCCTGATCTCTGGAAGGAAACAGTGTTTACCAAGTCTCCATACCAGGTAATGTGTGTTATTAATTGCATTGCTCCTCACACATTCATGGTGTTCTTGAAACTAAGGTGTCTGTCCCGTTTCAGGAATTCACTGATCATCTGGCCAAGACTCACACCAGGGTCGCTGTTCCGAGGACTGAGGGAGCTCCTCAGCCAGCCTCCTAAATTTCGTACAATGGATTGAAATAAAATTCCAGAAAGAAAACCAACTTTCAGTCTTCTCTGTTGTTTGACATTGTGAAAGCAAATGGTCTGTGAACTTGTTTTCGTTTACATACCCAAATCTGTGGGAAAATTAAAATTCTCAGGCGTTTATCGGATGGCTGAGTTTAGAGGTTAGCTATATTGTGTCTATGACTGAAGTAGTTAACCTAAGTTTCATTAAATGCTCTATATAGGGCAGGGGTCATCAAACTTGATCCTGAAGGGCCTGGTGTCCTGCGGAGTTTAGCTCCAACTTACCTGAACACACCTGCCTGGTAGTTTCAAGTATACCTAATAAGACCTTGATTAGCTGCTTCAGGTGTTTGGTTAGGGCTGGAGCTAAACTGCTGGACACACCGGCCCTCCAGGACTGAACTTGGTGACCCCTGATATAGGGTCTAACGTGTTACATCAGCTGTTTAGTGTAACTTATTCACCTGCAATGCCGTACTAGTAAGGTTGTTTTTTTTTTGTTTTTTTTTAAGTATCTTCCATTCACCAAGGCTCCATTTATTTGATTAAAAACAAAAACTGAGCCATTACAAAAAAAAAAAAAAATAGTTTTAATATATTTTCAAATAGTTTATCCATGTGTTGCAAAGCTGAATTTTCAGCATCATTACTGCAGTGTTTAGTGTCCCATGATCCTTCAGAAATCATAATATGCAGCTCAATTTTTTTTATTTCAATGTTGAAAACAGTTGTGCTGCTTCATGTTTTTGGGGAAACCTATTTTCAGAATTGTTTGAGAACATTCAAAAGAGCGAAGCGATGATCATTAAATATCTGGCATGCTGAGGTCAACCCTCTCTTTGTGTTAATGTGTACCTGCTGTCCAGGAGCTGCCGCTATTGTCAGTACATTCGAAACCAATTTGACTTGCCTGGAACAAGTTTATAGAAAGTGTTATGATTTATAGACCTTGAGCAGCAAATGGCAATAAGCCCTTACATGCGAATTTTTTTTAGAAACATCTATAAAACAACCAACAAAATATTAAACTAAAGCACAAATGTGAATAATAGTAATAACGGGAAAGTCATATATAAGGAAAAGTAGTAATAACCACTTTTATTTTATTGAATAACTTGTACTGAGAAGTCAATTTCCAAGCAACTTTATTTTACATGTTAACACGGATGAGAGAGATTGACAGAAAAGCCAAAGGAGGGGTTTATAGGTTTATGCCTGCGGTTGCTCTGCCATCATTCTCTCCTTCTGTTTCATCAGACACTTGCGTGCGCTGGCGTACGCGCCAAGATCTCCGTCTAGAAGAATTAAAGATGTTAACAGCCAGAAAATAACTCCTGGACATTTATATAAACGCTTTTGATTTCAACTTACAAGACAGCATCTAGTACAACTGACTTGTTTCACTGTTACATATCGAATGGATTTCGATATGTGCTAACTGCACATAAAACGATTTCTAGCAGACTCACAGCGTGACTGAAAGCCCTTGGAAACCTGCTCAAACTGCTGCAATTCTTTAAAGCAGTTCTGTCTATAACTGGGACCCTCACGCTGCTGGCAGGCCCGAAGACGCTCCTGGATCACCTTCACTATCTCCTGATCCACCTTACTGTAGACAAAAATACATAATAGTGATTGAGTGCATAACACTTCATGTAATGCAATGCTGAACGATATAGTACTACAAGGCTTTCTGATGTAACATACTAGTCTCTTCTCCATTGCATCTCGGCCTCATAATAGCACACATAATTCCCTTCCTGGCACTGAGTCAGCTCAGGAACACGGCGGAGCTTCTGATGATAGTACGAAGACTTCTTACCGCTCTGGATGCCTTCGATGATGTCTGGGAGATCAAAAAGCAGGGCAATTAAATAAGGATCGTGAATTACAAGCCAGGTAGAGTTCAGTTGTCATTTGTTTTAGTCATTAAAGGAATGGTATGATCAAACATGAACATTTGCTGGAAACTCTCAGGCCATCCAAGATGTAGATGAGTTTGTTTCTTCATGGGAACAGATTTGGAGAAATGTGTTATCATTACATCACTTCCTCTTCAGTGGATCATCTGCAGTGAATGGGTGCCGTCAGAATGAGAGACCAAACGGTTGATAAAAAAACCTCAATAAATCCACATGACTGTGTTTATATAAAATAAAAATGATCATTAAGATGTTTTTAACTTGAAACCGGCTAAAATACAAGTCCTCTATCTACAATATTGCTTTCTCCAGTGAAAAATGTGCCTTGTCTGAATCAAGAGAGAAATATGCACAGATGAAGCACCGCTTATAATAATATTAAACAGTTCTAAGCAAATATGTTGGTGGATTTTGATGTGGGAGGACAAAAGGCATTAACTTTTTCGCTAAAAGAAACATTATTAAGAATTATGGACTTACTAGAAATGTTTCTTTAAAATCAAAAAGCCTCAATGGATTTCGTTCTTACAAACGCAGCTTTTAACTTCACAATGTTAACTGATGGACTGGAGTGGTGTGTATTACTGTGATGTTTATATCTTCTGTTTGGACTCTAATTCTGACGGCACCCATTCACTGCAGAGCATCCACTGATGAACAAGTGATGTAATGATAATACATTTCCCCAAATCTGTTCCCATGAAGAAACAAACTCATCTACATATTAGATTGTCTGAGCATGAGTACATTTTCAGCACATTTTTGGGTTAACTATTTCTTCAATAATAACCTATTTCCTCAATTCAGAAAAATCAATGAATGAAAGTAAACTAAAATACACCGCTATTACAAAAACAACCATTGAGGAAAAGTCACAAAACTCCAAGAAAAACACCGTAGTTCAACGAATATTTTCAATACTCATAACTCAAAAATTGATGCAACTTAATATACGTGTTAAAAGTTTGTGTTTGATATTAAAGAACATGGACACATGACTCTCAGATGAGATGCTGGATCTTAGGGCCATGCACATGCCTGTAAAGTGTTAATATTCAGAAATTACCTTCCCTAATACAAGGGTTAAAACACAAATGCATGTCCATAATTTGCCTTTCACACTTCCAGGGCTAATATATATCAAACTGGATGAATAAGCATATGTAAACAGTATCAGATGCACTCGTTGTGGAGTCGCTTCACCTCTGAATGCAGTCACTGGCACATCCACCGAGTAGTAGAAGAGCTTTGACAGTATTAAAGCTGGATTCGGCAAAACTGATTTACTTTCCACCACTGGGGTCTGACTGGGAGGCTCTGGATACACATCTTTATCGTGATCTGTCGGCATTTTCGACCATTAATTGGAAGAGAAATCTGAAAAATCCTTTAATCGACCTCCCGTTTCTCTCCTGCACAGTGCGCATGCGCGCTTCACACAACATGGCGAGAAAGGTCACCGAGCTGCGACGAATAAACGGAGTCAACGTGACTGGTATTTTATTGTATTTGTATAATTTTCATTAAAAAAAATCCGCTATTAATCTGTTAATATTGACTATTTTATCTCCTCGTTTCGTTTGTAAACAGCCAGGTTGAAGGTGAAAGGTTATACATGCAATAATATTTTCTACAAATAGACGTCGTCGTTGTGACATTGTATCACTGTGTAATTTTGTTTATTTATTCCAAATAGTGAGACATGACATCAATTATAAAAATAAAACTGACGCAAATACAAAATGTAACAATAAAAAAAGCACTAAAGTGATGTAATAACAATTAGGTATTTTCAATGCTTATCTCTGTATTCATACTCTTCATAAATCTCAACGAATACTAATTTTCATTTTATTTATAAGGTTATGTAATTTATATGTAATTTATTGTACAGACTGGACAGCGTGTGGTTTTATTATGCAGGCTAGATGTGGTCTAGCTGTACTTTGGCTATATGTTTATTGTGTTTGAGAAACTATTGTTTTGCGGGCTTATTTATGATACTACGTCTTATTTTTTTAAGTAAAAATAAAAATAACTCAACAGATATTGCTGACACACTTGTACAGTGACGAGTGTGTGGTCACGTGGTACAGACACGCTTCTCGCGATCTGAGCTGAGGTTATAAAACACACAGTTATAGTTACAATAGTTCGTCTGAAGTTTATCACAGTCGGTGTAGTCATGTCTTTCTGTTCATTCTCTGGAGGGGAGTTTTATAAAGGTCATTTTGAGACTGGTAAGTTGACCCCGATGTACTGTATAACACATGTAAACAAGACAGCTTGTGTAAGATCATGTAGTTAATTGTGTCATTTAGATTAATAAAACTATGGCAAAGTCTTGTTTAAACGTCATAGCTCTTGTTGCTAAGAGAATAAAGTTCTTCTTCAGCCTTTGTTTCAGATATTAAAGTACTTTTTGATGATTTTATGGACATTTATATTGCTAAAGCATCATAAGAATGGTACAGCAAAAGTGAATGCATGTTAATGTAATCGGATGTCTTTTTAATCATCTTATTTCTCAGTGATTGGTTTAATCTTACACATCAAGTTAAAAAAATAGCATGTAGCTGAATAGTAGCATTAGTGACTTTCTGGCAATTTAGTAACTGCATAAAATAAGATTGAGACATATTTGACATTGCCAATGGGATTGTGTCTGTTTCTTCTGCAGGCATGTATGTTTGTGCCGAATGTGGACATGAGCTGTTCTCCAGCAGGTCCAAATATGAGCATTCATCGCCCTGGCCAGCCTTCACAGAAACCATCCATGAAAACAGTGTGTCTAAACACGAGGAGAGATGGGGTGCTTATAAGGTGAAGGGTTTCCAGTCTGTTTCTTCTTAATAATCTGTTATTTTTTTTTTGGATAATTTAAGTACCTAAGGAAATAGTTCACCCCAATATGAAAAAGTGCTGATAATTTACTCACTCTCATTCCATCCAAGATCTTTAGCAGAACAGATTTTGTGAAATTTTGCATTTAGCAAGAGTTTGGACTCTCATTCTGACGGCACCCATTCACTGCAGAGGATATGTTGGTGAGCAAGTGATGAAATGCTAAATTTCTCCAAATGTGTTCTAATAAAGAAAAACTCATCTACGTCTTGGGTGGCCTGATGGTGAATTTTTAGCTAATTGTACTCCTTTAATCTGGGATCTGGAGAATGTGAACATTGAGTTCGGTATCATCTTATACAGGTTAAATGTGGGAAGTGTGGAAATGGTCTTGGCCATGAGTTTGTGAATGACGGACCCAAACACGGCCTCTCTCGCTTCTGAATATTCAGCAGCTCTCTGAAGTTCATTCCTAGAGGTACACACAACAAATTGATACAATTGAATTCAATATTTAATGAACCGCTATGACAGAAAACTATCTACACTAATGGCTGTTAACATGATCTGTGCTATATTTCTTCAAGTAAGCACTTGTTATCTACTTCTGTTTATGTACAGTATGTATTTAAATACATTTGATTAGTTGAGTAACCCTCTTGTTTTCTTTCACAGTTAAGAATGAACAACAGTAGAGCCAGATGTTGGATGTGAGGATGCTTCAGTAAGAGCGTATGGAGGAGCTCGGGTGTGTTTTCTGTGTGGATGGTGTATGAAAGGCTCTGATGAAAAGCCCACAGAGGAACGATCAGAGCAATGATGTGTAAACAGCCTCATGGGAAACATGAAGAAGCTTACTCCCAATAACTGCTACTTCTGATAAAAACACATCAGATCTTTTATTATATTCACAATATACACTACTGATCAAATGTCTGGGGTCAGTATGATTTTGAAAGAAGTCTCTTATTATGCTCACTAAGGCTGCATTTATTTGATGACTCAAAAAACAGAAATATTTTGAAATATTACAATTTAAAATCATTGCTTTCTATTGTTTTACATTTTAAAATGCAATTTATTCCTGTGATTTTCAGCATCATTACTCCAGTCTTCAGTGTCAAATGATCCTCCAGAAACCATTTTATTTTAATATTCTGATTTGATGCTCAAGACACATTTCTTATTATTATTATCAATGTTGAAAACAGTTGTGCTGTGTCGTGTTTTTCTGGAAAACCATATTTTATTTCAGGATTCTTTGATGTTCAAAAGAACTGTATATATTTGGAAACAATTTTTATTTAATGCATCCTTGCTGAATATAATTGTATTTAAAAAAAATCTAAATATATAAAAGCCCTTACTGACCCAAACCTTTTCAATGGTAGTGTATATTTGATCTTAGTTTGCCTGTTATAGATCAGTAGTTACCTTTTAACGTAAATCATTTAGTTACTTGGTAACATAAGAATCACAAATGCTGACAAATCATTTCTGCAGCGCCGCTTGGTCATGCAGAGATAATCTTTTAGGTGTTGTTAGCACATTTACCACATGAAATAATTGATGCATTAACATATTTAGAACGATACCGAAAAGTGCATCTACTGCTGCTGTTTCTGTAGATCACCGTTTCTGTCACTGCAGAGATTTCAATCAATAAATCTTGTCTGCATATGAACTTCTGGATTGTTCTGCTGTTACATATTGATGGAAACCCAAGAGATGTTCAAAGTCTAAACCCCTCCATGAAGATCTTTTAAATGGGCTTAATAAATAAACTGTTTGTGAGAATGAATATGTAATGGAGTATATTCATAGTCTATGTAAAGGTCAATAAAGCAACCTATGCAAGGACTTTAAAATAAATATTTCTGTTTCTATATGGTATTTTATTTGCATTTTACAGGATAGTGTGTGTTAATTAAGTTAAAACTTAAACTATAAACATTTAGACCTGGTTTCATAGACAAGGCTTAGCCTAAGCTTTAGGCCAAGATCAATTAGGCCGTAAGATTAGGCCATCGTTCAATCAGGACATTTAAGTAATTTCTATAAACATGCTTCAGAAAAAGCATTACTGGTGTGCATCTTGAGACAAAACAAAGGCACTGTCATGTTTTAAGATCAGTCAGTGCAAGTTTCTTTCAGTTGAAACAGCTCAGATGTACATCTTAGTCCAGAGCTTAGGCCTTGTCTGTGAAAACTGATTTACTCCCAGTGAAACCACAGCTGATTTTTAAAACACCCCGAATATTATAAAACTATATATCAATTAAAAATGGCTAATAGTTAACTAATTTTGCCTAGTATTATGCTACCTCCTCAAGCTTAAACTATGCACTGTCATTATTCAAGTGTCATCACTAGAGAAAGGTGCAACCGCATGCAGATTTTTCTACATAATGTGAGGCTGAGCTGCTGTTTTCATGTTTCTTCCTGTAACCGATAAACCATAAATCAATCTATTAAAATCTGAGGTGTGTAAAACAAAGCTGCTCTGATTAAAGAGCATTTAACGTTAATTTTACCTTTCATGCGGCTCAAATAAAGCAAATCAACCTCAGATCATTTTGCAGAAAGAGATGGCCACAAAATATGTAGTCAGATTAAAAGTTTTATTTTAAAAAGATAAAACATCATACAATGTTTCCCATTCGAGTGATTGTAAAATCATTGTGTCGATGCAATGTCTGTGCTTTGCAGCAAACTGTCTATAATTCTAATTAAAATCAACTTTGTTGATCAACTTTGAACGTCATGGTCACAATGCCATCAATCCCAGCTTGAAGTTCGTCTTGTTCCTGGACACTTGACACTCCTTTAGGGGTCCCAGTGAGAATGAGATCCCCTTCCTCCAAAGAGATGATCTGGCTGATGTAGTTTATGAGATACGGGATGGAAAAGATCATCTGGGATGTGCTTCCATTCTGTTTCACAATATCGTTCACCTTCAACCACAGGTTGATGCTCCCCGGGTCTGGGATCTTCTCCTTGGGAATGAAGTCACTGATGGGACATGAGGTGTTGAAAGCTTTGGCCAGGGTCCATGGAAGACCTTTGGACTTACATTCATCCTGAATGTCCCGAGCTGTCATGTCCAGGCATAACACATATCCAGCCACATGGTCCATGGCTGAAGACTGGGGAATAGCAGTTCCTCCTTTACCAATCACCACCCCCAGCTCAACTTCATGGTGGAGGTTGCTGGTGTAGTAGGGGAGCAGGATCGGAGATCCCTTCCCTAACATAAGCAGAAGGGGGCTTCAGGAAAAGCACAGGTTCGCTGGGAATGGCATTTTTGAGCTCGATAGCGTGATCTGCATAGTTTCTCCCGACGCATATTATTTTCTTCCCCCATTCCCAAAAGCGAGTGATGTTCCTTGCGCTCATTTCGGAGTCCTACATCAGGCAGCGAGACCTGCAACCGGAAATAAAATGACCTTTGGTCGCTCGATACCGGAGGGCGGTCAGACACGTCAGAACAGTGCGAATTATCTAGTGCAGATAAAACGAACAAGAAACTCATATAATTGTGTGTAATTAAGTCCTGAAGAAATCATTCGTTCTAAAGTCGTTCACTACAACTACTAAGCCCGAAAGCGAAATTAAGAATTCTACTACGGAGAAGGCTCAAGCTCATGAATATTAATTAGGTCTCGCTAACGTTCTTGAAACCTGACCAATGGCGAAAGCTGTGCTATTGAATATTAATGACGCTGACGCAACGAGTTGCAAAGGTTCGACGTTCAACGAGTTGAGCAATATTATAATTACAGAATCAGATCAATAGGAAAAGGAGACCTCCTAATTTTGAAAATAAGTAACTGTGGATAAAATTCCATCTTTAGTTTGGATTACAGTTCAATGAAGAGAAATCAAGGAAATTCAAGTTCTCTATTATTTTTGATTTATTGTTATATACATGTCTAAAGTGTGCTTTGCATGTAATGTCACCTCTTTGTACTTATTAGTACTTTTATCTTTGGTACCTTGGCATTAATTAATACAAAATTAAAACACTTTTAAATGTTACCCCTGGCACACACACACCCACACACAGATAATTGCATAATAATAATAATAATAATAATAGAGGTTCTATTTATAACTAGTCATACGGTTTATTTCAATGTACTTTACTATGTCTCCAATGTTTTTGTTTGTTGTTATTTTTGTTGTTGGTTTTTTTGGGGGGGGGGGGGCTCCAGTTGCAAGGTCATCAACAAAAACAATTAAAAAACAAACAAACAAAAAAAGTGACATTTATTTCTGAGATATGGATATTAATAATACTATAAAATAATACTTTAAACACTAATTTCAATAATATCAATATATATATATATTTGTGACATCGAATCTATTGGTGTTTCGTCCCCTAATATATTGTACAATATTTTATTTGTGTCTTTTGTTCTAATTTTAATTGTATAGAGATGTAGATATGCATGCTGTAGCCTAATTACCTTGTACGTAACTGTAATGGATTCTACAATAAAAAAAACGTAACATTTGAATATAAATTAGGTCATGTGACGCCAACGCAGCCAAGCCTTCACTATAGTCCAGTTCGTAAATAACCCCGCATACAGCAGCACGTGCGACACTCCTCGTTCTGGATTGGTTAAACGAGAGGTCACAGTTAAAAAGTGGGCTGATTTGCACTCTGAAGCAGACTTTGTACTTCCTCTCTGTGCTGAGCGCTGACTGTAGTGTCAGACAGACAGCTGAAGTCCTGATATGTGGATCAGGTCACTGACGGCGAGTGCCTGCGCTCTCGGTGTGCTCGGAGCTGTCACGCGCAAATTCGGTATGTTTACTCGAGACTCTTTACTCGCGCGTGCTCAGAACGACTTGTTTATCGATTTATAACGATATGTCAGCGCTGTCAAAGAACCTTTGGAGTCAATGTTTTGATCTAGTAGAGATCTAGTTGAGTTGTTCCTTAAACAGAGCAGAATTACATCATCTTGGCTGTTGATATACGTCATCAAGCATCGTGTAATATCGTGATCGTATTATTATTAAATACAGAATGCAACACTTTACATGTCGTGCGTGCTTTCTGTTTGTTCTGCATTGTGCAATGGAAAGTTGAAAAAACATTTATAAAAGATTTCTTAATTCTCACTTGTGTGGTGTTATGCGTGTATTGCACTAATATGCCATGCATACTTTTTTCACAGTATTGTTTAGATGCAATATGGAGAGAATTACCCATAATAGATATGTATTTATGTTTCAGAGATCAATTAGGCAGGTGCTAAAACGCACACTATTTGGCATGCATATGATTTGTTCAACGAGTAACCATAATTATATTGTTCAAACATGTTATAAAATGTATAATATTTAATTGTAGGTACACTACATTTATTCAGCAAAGGATGCATAATGTGATTAAAAGCAACAGTACATATATTTATAATGTTACAAAATATTAATATTTCAAATAAATGCTTTTCTTTAGAACTATTTATGTACAAATGAAAGAAACTTAAAAAAAAGTTTTCACAAAAATATTAACCAGCACTATTTTTAACACTGTAATCATAAGAAATGCATCAAATCAAATCGGTATACTTGAATGATTTCTGAAGG